>JAUZND010003283.1:0-12350 GCA_034780555.1 Coelogynopora nodosa
CTAAAGCTGCCCTAAAACCATTTAACGCGCTTGGATCCCATTATCTATATGCCTACAACCAACTAAGAATATGAAAAAACATGTTGTATCGATTGACGGCCACTCGATGTAGGCGTGCCATTTTCTCCGTTGCTTTTTCAAGTCACAATCCTGATTCCGTCAAAGCTCTATTGTTATATTCTCTATGGTTTGAATGTATTATTTCTATTGTGTATAGTATTATCTTAGTGAACTTTAAAGTTTATTTTAGCGAATCTGTATATATATATAGTTTATATAGCGGATATGTAGTATAAACTGTGCCATGATACATAATAAATTAATGTAGTTAATTATAATAGTGTATAATAAATGAAATGATTGTGAAATGTGAAATAATAAATGAAATTATATATTATTAAAAGAATGTTATTGCTACCGTGAATTACACATTACTAATTATGATTAGCTATGTGCATTTATTTTATTGAAATATGATTATGATAAAGCAACAAAGTATACAACTCGCGTATTTTTAAGAAGATGTGACATTATATAATGGCATATTATACATTGTAACTAAATTGTGTTTCGTTACATTCTCGTTGTATGCATTTGTATAACTATTATAAACTAACAGTGACAATTGAGTGATAGATAGACTACTAGTCACGTGACAATTGAGTGATAGATACACTAATAGTGACAATTAACTGATAGATATAGATAAACTAATAGTGACAATTAAGTGATAGATAGACTACTAGTGACAATTGAGTGATAGATAGACTACTAGTGACGCGACAATTGAGTGATAGATAGACTACTAGTGACAATTGAGTGATATATAGAGTAATAGTGAAAATTGAGTGATAGATAGACTACTAGTGACAATTAAGTGATAGATAGACTACTAGTGACGTGAAAGTTGAGTGATAGATAGAATACTAGTGACGTGACAATTCAGTGATAGATAGACTACTAGTGACAATTGAGTGATAGATAGACTACTAGTCACGTGACAATTAGGTGATAGATAGGCTACTAATGACAATTGAGTGATAGATAGACTACTAGTGACGTGACAATTGAGTGATAGATAGGCTACTAGTTACAATTGAGTGATATATAGACTACTAGTGACAATTAAGTGATAGATAGACTACTAGTGACGTGAAAATTGAGTGATAGATAGACTACTAGTCACGTGATAATTAAGTGATAGATAGGCTACTAGTGACAATTGAGTGATAGATAGACTACTAGTGACGCGACAATTGAGTGATATATAGACTAATAGTGAAAATTGAGTGATAGATAGACTAATAGTGAAAATTGAGTGATAGATAGACTACTAGTGACAATTGAGTGATAGATAGGCTACTAGTCACGTGACAATTAAGTGATAGGTAGACTACTAGTGACAATTGAGTGATAGATAGACTAATAGTGGCAATTGATTGATATATAGACTACTCGTGACAATTGAGTGATATATAGACTAATAGTGGCAATTGAGTGATATATAGACTACTAGTGACAATTGAGTGATAGATAGACTAATAGTGACAATTGAGTGATAGATAGACTAAGGTAATCCAGGACCAGTGAATAATCGAGATTCCTTATGTAATAAGTAAACATGTTACGACTTACGAAAACAGTTTCATGATTACGAAAACTTAATAAAATATTATTTATTCCTCAAACGGTGATTATGTTTTTATTATTTTATGTATAAACATAGTTAATCGGCGTTACTTGTTTAATATATTCTGAAATTATTATTAGTAAAATAAAATAAAATAATTTTGCCGATATTTGCGAACTTTTTCGTCTATTATAATGTCTGTTTTTGTATTTTATGCATCATTATCATGCTTATATAATGTGAGAGCTATGAAAAAAGAAAGAATAAAAGCATCAAAATTCCTTTCCTTGTCAATAATTCTGAGTTATTTTGGAAAGCTTTCTTCAACAGATAAAATTGAGCTTTTATTTTTTCCCGTTTCTTCTGATCCGCAGGTTTCATATATTAATAAAGCTCTGCTTATTATATACATAAAGAACGTTAATCTGTTTTTTATTTCTATTCACCGATTTTAATTAATTAATATTATTATTCTGATAATATATTAATATTTTGGTAATATATATAGTCTTCAGAAGTTAGATGGCTTTATCGGTTACATCGCATCATTCACGATTTATGTTCTTCTATCGACCGACTGTGAATGGGTAGAATTTTAATCAAATAATTAATTGAATCTCGGATTATATATTACAAATGTTAGTCGTTTAAATTTGTGAATCTAAACATCTAAATTGTGCTTGAATTAATTCTCCAAATAAGAAAAAAGTATTTCCCCATGTCTTTCTGTAGCTTTTGCTTATTAATACAATTAAGTTAGCAAAAATATTGTAAAAACAATATTAATAAAGCAACGCATAATATATATACTTTAAATCAGATGGTTCATTACTGTTTACGTAGAGGTTCACTTCTCGAACGTCAAAACCGATTACAATGTGAGGTAACTATTTTAGCTTTGATAAAAATCGAATTTTTCAGTATACAAATATAATATGACAATTTTCAACAATGTGATATTTAGGTCGAAGCTGTTTGATAGATTACCCCAGTGCAATCTCCCCCCGTCCCCTGAACCACCACCCCATATAGGAGTCGGCTACACCATGGTGATCTTCTCCTGGATCCTCTGTCTCTACTACAACGTCATCATCTCACACTGCCTCTTCTACCTGATCGCCAGCTTCACGGACAAACTGCCCTGGTCCGACTGCAATAACTGGTGGAACAACCAGACCCTGTGCTACGACAGGAAACTGATGAACCAACTGAACAACAGCTTCAGTGACCCCTTTTTGAACGACACTGTTTTTAGCAATATGACAACAAGTAAGTTAAGGCTGCATCTTTTGCAATATGTATGTGTATTCGTTGTGTTTTAAAACTGAATTTTTACCTCAAAATCACTGAAAATGTGGCTATAGCTTATTCAGGTTTTTAATAAGTATTGAACCCATAAACTATTTTTTTTTAATTTTTATGAAAATTCGGAAATCACTCTAAAAACTTGATTTGACTATTTCTAAATCCTCAAAAAAACTTGTTTACATTTTAAATACCATATAAAATCCTTTATTTAAACTTGTCTCTAGACTATACGAATTCACAGAACAATCTATATACTTACAAATCTTTACTGAAATATTCGTACGTTTTTAAAAAGCATTTTTATAGTTCTTGTAAACCTCAGAAAACGATGCATAATTAACTTATTTCGAGTATTTTAGTAAATGAAAATTACGCAATATCCTTTAAGAAGGATTGTTTTGTCACCCTTAACACTTTGAACAGATTTTTTGACTTTTACTTCAAAAATTCTAGAAAATCCTATGTATAACCACAAAACACTATGCCTATCAAAATATTTATTTATGCACTATTCAAATTCTCTAAGAATATAATATATTTGTCCCTCTAAAAAGTAATGTATTATGTCTCGTCTGCACGAACACTGATTATATAACGATCAATAATAATAATTTAATATGTGAACTACCTGCGGCTGTCGCATTTAGTAGCGCGGCGGTTAAATATAATCCAATTTAATCAATTTCTGTGTGATCTCCAGATAGTTGGTAAGGATTACGTGACATAAATTAATACTTAAGAATGTAGGAATTACTCTGCTATCCTTTACAGTGCGAGGTACCAGATCGTTATAATCAGTTCAATACTATTGCTTTTTGATGAATGTTTCAGCACAATGTTGAGAGTAATCCTTTTCCTCTTGTTTTGGAAGTCTTTAAAATATCTAATAAACAAATAATTCTTGTTATTCCATAATATTGATCGAAATAATTTCTCAGAAAATATCTTGTTTGGCGTCCACTTCCGATATTTGAGACAGTATGAAACCGAATTTTATAAAGCCGTTTGATTTACTAACTTGATTGACAAAGAAAGTGTTGAAGAGATTATTTTACACAACAGAAGCGGTGCCATACCATATAAGTAAGAAATTTAAAAATATATTGGAAAAAAAAATTACCTTCATATTATATGTAATAAATTATTCTAAAACCGTAAAAGCATAGGTTGATATTTTAAATCAATTTTATAATTGAAAATAGATATTTCAACTACTATTTCCACCCCCCCTCCCCCCTCCACCCACTGAAAAAGCGGCAGGTGTGCTTAGCATTCATTTGAACACCTTACAATTTATTTTTTTATATGGTAGCGAAAACTTTTTAAAATGAATGAAATTTTTGTCTAAAATTTTTCTAAAATTAATAATTTTCTACTTTTTAATTTTATCTTAAAAACTCTTTAATTATTTGTTTAGTAAGTATTTAAATATATGTTTCTCCTTTTATTTCCCAGTAAAATATGTGTTTGATAGTTTGCTCATAAACTACAATTGCAGTGAATTACATAACTGTAACTATTTGTTAATTTTCTGCTTTTATAATATAAATATTTCAAATTTAGAAAAGATTGAAATGACTCGATAATGTATCGTGTCTGCTTCAAAGTCTTGAAATGTCACAGAAATTAATTGAAATTATTTGTCATGAAATTTTTTTTTTAACTTAGTGAAATGTATTAATGCTGTACATGTTTGAGATGTAAATCAGTTATCATCGGTGTTTATAACTGATACTTAATTGAGTTGTCTATTTTTTCATAATAAAGTTTATTCCGAAATGCTACTCGAAGTCTATATGCTTATCAAAGTTATTTATCCATGATATACTGTAATGAAAATGTGTGCTTCAATTATTTTGCAGATTTCGTACACGTTCCCCCCAATGGAAGTGTAACACCAACTGAAGAATACTATGAGTGAGTCTGCCAACTTTTTATTTATTTAGAAGTTGAGTACAGAGGAATACAAAGGAACACCGGTTAGGGAATATCCCATTTATTACATTAGATCGGAGACCTATCATATAGAAGTTGTGCTTCCTTCACTACCTTAGAAATACAATCTTTCTACTTTATAGAAAAAAGGTAAACTAAAGAAGTACGGTTACAAACGAAACTACCCACTTCACTACGTGTTTGACAGAAGTAGTCATTATTTATCTATCCCTATTGTATGTGTACATTAAGGACGGTGCAATGGAAAGTAACATAACATTCTGCAATCTAGACTCTCCGTAAACTCACTGAGCATGTTTTGACCTATATTTACACTTTCAAATCGATTCATTGATTATAGTTTACAACCACACATTACTATTCACCATGTGATGTCGATAATGTAGACAGGCGCATTACGATTCATTTTCATAGTCCAGAATGAATAGCATGATGAAAAAAAGTAGGAGAAAAAAAGAAGAAATAACGAATGCAATATTGAGCAATTAGTGATACTGAATCGAATACGTCCCACACAGTCACGGCTTCATTAAGAATATAATTAAGTTAGGGGAAGGAAGACCTATCTCTATGTACGTGAACCAGAAGATGTAGCAGTATGTTCAGGAACTAACGAAAGAATCATTGAAGGTTGTAATTGAACGTGATAATACATAATATATATAGGGATATATATATATATATATATATATATATATATTGTATATCAAAGAAACCGAACATTGTCTAAATAAAGGACAAACACCTTGAATGTGTGTATATTAACATTCTTATATAATTGACCCACTTATATAATTGACCTACTTAAATAATTGGCCCACTTAAATAAATGACCCACTTACATTAGTTATATTTATATAATATAAAGAACAAACTCTTAACTAACTTTTAATAAATTCGCTACATAAAAATATTTTATCAGTTAAAAAGCTTTTTTCTACTAAACTAATACAAACGATATAGATATATATATTTAATAATAAAAATAATAATCAAGTTA
Source organism: Coelogynopora nodosa (assembly GCA_034780555.1). NCBI lineage: Eukaryota > Metazoa > Platyhelminthes > Proseriata > Coelogynoporidae > Coelogynopora > Coelogynopora nodosa. The sequence continues at coordinate 5,895 of JAUZND010003283.1, forward strand.
AACGTATAATATTTTTGTTTGATTATCAATTAAGATTAATTACACGAGTCGATCAGCTTTCAAAATGCCATTTTTCTGCTTCAAAACGTTATAATTTGTCAAAGCGTATCTGTCTCTACTATATTGGTAATAAATGACTTTGTAATGCAAAAGTTAAATGATCCTTGACAATATTATTAATGAGAGGATATTTATGTTCCGTGTAATCTCTGTCGATGATATAAATTATTACAATTTGAGGTAAACGTAAATTACTGAATTTTAGTGAATTAATAAAAATGTGTCACCCATAATATTTATAACTCTAAGATTCAACCTATATGTTTAATCACTTGGAAATCATGAAAAGTTTTTTCTCGTGGAATATTTGTCTTATGATTCGCAGGATCCTGCAGGAGCCCTGCTCATTGATTCCGCATTTTAGTAATATATTATCAACTATATAATGTGTACACTCATTCATATATTCATATACACAGTATATGCTCATTCCACCAATCCCTATTTTTTGTACTAAATGACGAATTAAAAATATTGACTCTCTTAAAAAATATGTTTCTTAAGTTTTGATCAAACGATTTTTATTTCAATATTTTTTATTCATATATTTTAGATCACACCATTCCAGATACAAATAGGTATATATACTATTATCTACTGTATTTATGTCAAATATACTTTGTCATTATCATATTCATCATCTTAAACACTTATTAGGAACCTGCCTGTGTACGTCTAGATAACCGAATAAAAAATTTCATTCTTTAAAATCCATTTTTGGACTAATGATTCACTGTCCTTGTTCAGAAAAAGAGGGGGGTAACAGCCTACCCTCCTGGAACAAACACTTGAGTTACAGAATTAAAAGGTTGTACTCATTTTGATGTGGGATTAATTTGACATTACAAATTGTTGAACACATCAAATCGATATAATCCCTCTGGACACCCCCAGGGGTCAGTAAGAAGTCCAAGAATTAATGGCTTCAAAAATGGTTAAAAATCGTTATAGGTACTTTGTTTGTTACGAACCACTAACCCTGTTGATTGAGCACCAGATAACTTGCTACCAACAGAGTTAAGATCTTTTAGACTTCTAAACTGGCAATGAGAGTAAATGGCAACGAGCAAGGAATTACTCTTAGATTTATGAAGTTAAAACTACTTTTTTATATGAAATTGATCTTTGGCATTGTAAATATATATGTATACTGTTGTTTCGTATTGGTGGTATTTATGCTGAGTTTAATTAATACATAATTTTATAATTCATCAATATCTTTTTAATTATATAATTTATATTTAATACTTTAAAATACCTAATAAATAATTTAAAATAACTATTTACTAATTTAAACGATTTAGAATGTATGCCTCTGATCATTATTATTTGTTCTTTCCCATATATTTTCTTGGTAGTATTTACAGTGAATATTTTTAAGTGCATATTGTTATTCTTATGTACAATTTTAGCTATAATATATATAATATACGCACGTGTATCTACATTTATTTAAATTATTGTACATCTGTTAGTAACGTGAATCAGACTTTCATAAATTCCCCCTTCATGAAGGAATGCGTGCCTTCTAATTAAATTAGTGAGCGTGAAATCTCCGGATATATTATATTAATACGATAATTAAATTTCTAATTTAGCAGAAAAAAATTAAATTCTCAATTCAATTTTTTTTGCTACCTTTCTTTTTTTTTCTTAATTTAAAATTCTGATCAAAGCATAAAGTTCATAAAACGAATTTGTTTATATAAAATGATATACATAACTCAATCATTTAGAATTTATAGTGTATATTATATGATTATATATAATCATATAATAATAATCATATAATTATAATCATAATAATATATTAATATATTACTAATTTAATATAGTAAATGATGTCTGTAAACTTGTAAACTAGTCTAAGTCACTAATCCGTTCTATGCATGTTCGAAGTATTTTATAATCATTGAATGATCTTACTAAAATAATTTTAATTTTTTCTGTGTTTTTTTCAATTTTAACTGATCATTTTGGACAGGTTTAGAATAGTAGTCTCCCTAATTCAAATGCTCCGTAATAATTGTGAAAAAATAATTCAGTATAAAAATTAATTATCAAATAGTTAAAAAAAAATTAAATTTAGTTCTACACATTTACTTAATAATTATTTCTCTCTTTTGCCTTGTGCATTTGTTATTCTTTTTATATTATTTACTTTGATCTACAGACACACTTTCTTTTGCTTTGCTCTCTGATTGTCTTTCTCAACTCCCATCTATCTCTCTTTCCCTGCGTCACTCTAATATTTTCTTTATTTTTCGATACCTCAGGTTTTCTTAATTGATCAGCTATCGTCTCATAATATTATCTTCATTTATAATAAGTTACACGTGTTAATCTTTTCTAAATTCGTCTAATTATATTTCCTTTACTTTCGTTTTACCAGACGGTACGTTCTTAATCTATCCTCAAGTATTGAAGACTTTGGCCTTCCCTCGTGGCGTCTACTTTTATGCCTATTTGTTTCTTGGCTATTCGTTCTCATTGTGCTGCTGAAGGGGGTGCAATCTCTGGGAAAGGTAAATATTCTACACTCAACGTCACATAGATGTATACCTTTATTGGTTCCAGTTATTGGTCCTCAGCTGTTGTGCTTTAAATTTGGTAGCCTGTCTTTTAAATTTTACAAATTTGACTTTTCATCTTATAATTCCAGGCCTGTTTTACATTAGAGTTCAAGCTATATTTGGATGTAAACATTGTTTTAATTAATATTTGTGGTTTGATGATAAACTCATTCCCTTTGTTTGACCTTTCTGGAGTTTGGTTCTGAATATTGTTTTTACTTTAAAGCTTGTTAAAATAGCAATAGAAATTTTATTTTTTTATTTGACAGTCGCTTTGATAATTTATGTTTCAGTTTTATTTTTGATTTGATTACGTTCTATGGTGGTGTTAAGGAATGGAATACGAATAAAATGTGATAATTTATTATTTAGTTCATTAGATAAATTACTCTTTCTGACAAAAGCGGTCGTGAAGGAAGGAGATTGGATAAGACGGGGTCTAGTATGTTCTTAATTGTACCTACTAATGTTAACAAGTAACACCTAACTAAATCCCCTTTTACGGACATTTTAGATCGAATTCAGCCCCGTAAACCTAGTTATATACAATATTTTGCATACATAGCCTCCACTTCTGCGATTTACTTTTTATTCAAGGACTGCAACTCTGAACCTCATTTTTCTAAATATTTAAGTAAGTACCACTTTACGGGACAAAAACTGTTACCCTAACAGAACACTATGAAAGATTGTTGAAAGTATGAAAACACTAAGCTCAAAGATTCCAGACTAGAATTCTATATTTTGAAAACGCTGGGTTGAGCAGGATGAATACTCATTATGTGTTTTTCTTCTACAAACTATCACATGCAAAGAATAACTCTAAAATACTATGCAGTAACTTTATATTCTACTCGCTGTCACTGCCTGTTTGCCATGGTAACCGATATCAATCTCCATGTCCCTCCACCCAAGGTGGCCTACTTTACGGCAATCTTCCCCTACGTGATGCTGACAATCCTGCTGATACGCAGCCTCTTCCTGCCGGGCTCCTTCAATGGGATCCTCTTCTACCTGACGCCCCAGTTTGACCGACTCAAGGACCCCCGGGTGTGGACCGACGCTGCAACACAGATCTTCTTCTCGCTCTCCTGCTGCAACGGCGGCCTCATAGCCATGTCCAGCTACAACAAGTTCAAGAATAACTGCTGTCGGTGAGTTCGACTACAAACAGACTACGATCAGGTGGGGTCCAGTGGTTCGCGTGTTATTAATAGTGACGCGCCAGTAACCCGGGTTCTGATACCGCTCGCAACCAAAGTCGATGGTTGAAAATGGTCGAAAATATGACACCTATGTTCCAATGTAAATTAGTTAATACCAAGTATCAGTATCGAAGAAACATATTGAATCTTTTTTTATGTAGTTATATACAAAATGTCGTTACAAATTGCCATTTTATAATTGAAAATATTCATTTGTTTTCACCAATTATTATTTACTGACTTTACAGATTCAATTTCCAATAACATTTTCATTCTAATTTTGCTATTTTTTACCTCAACAGTATAATAAATAAAAATTAAGTTACTGAGTTTTAAGTATAATGACGTTCGTGTGAAAGTTTCGGATACCGAGACAACATGTTAACCCTAAAAATACTAATTACGTTCTACTGTTTATATCTACTTATGTATAATAGATAATTGAGCGTACAGGTTGCTTCTGAGAAGTTCACCTCCATATAGACAAATCATCGAGAAGACAAGTATTGAAATAATTTCAGACATCAATGCAATTGTGGTCTCTTCCCAAGGGTAACCTCTATTATGTTTAGCCTACAAACGAAACGTCAGCGTCTACAGCACTGACTGACTGACTATTCGTATGTCATTGCAGCAACGTAGAGCAATTGCTTCTTAAAAATTGTACATTGGTATATTAAAATAAAGTTAATAAATTATTTATTAGCCGGAAGCGCTCCTTGCACTTCCTGCATTTGCTCTTGGAAATCCCCATGGCTTTTGTTATTGTAGGAGCTATAAACTATTAATGAATGATCTGTTTTGCAGTCTTCCCTGGCGTGGTTGTGGTTCTATTTATTGACCAGAATGGCTCAATGGAGACTAACTGCGTTTACTTATACGCGTCTTGCATGCTGTTTCAATCATTTAATAGTAAATTGGCTTCATTCATTCGTTTTCCACTCTCAATCTGTTGCCACTGAAGTTGGTTGAACTGACTTTAATAGGTTACACCTATTATTAGGTTTGATTAAAATATTTATAAAGTTCATTTCAGTCCAAATTCCATGATTTATTGGTGTTCTGGTGGTATGTGTTTCATAAAATGTACGACACCATATATTTATAAACATAAAAAAATCTAATTACATGGCTTAATATATTTATAGTGAAGTCTAAATAAATAAGGTTGCTGACTGTATTTTTTTCTGTATTATTATAATAATGCAGCTGAGGAGTATTGACAGTTGTGTGCAATAAATTATTCAACAGTATATTATTTTTCATAAATCTTATCCATCATATGCAGATCTATTGTCATTTAAACATATCTCATTAATCATTATAGAATTTTAGTTCGGCAAATGTTCATGTTATTCATTTCTACTGATAAAATAAAAATATGGATTATTATATATATATATATATATATATATATATATATATTATAATATGATATGATATGTAAACTAAAAGAAAAATGGGAACTGATTGGTTATAGGAGAACTTAATAGTCAGTTGAAACAGGACTGCATATTTTTACAGTTTCTAGACGCATAGCCACAATAACGGGTATGTCTTTCCGTCGAATCCATCATTCGTTTCACGGTCCAGATTCTGGACAATGTTTCTGTCTTAATTAATAATACGTATTTTTTATCAATATACAGAATAATAAAACAGTATGATTTGGCTGTAGAAGAAAAAATTTAAAACGGAATGTTTAATTCCGTAATTTAATTGTAAGTAAAGTCAATTCTTTCATAGAAAGAATAGATACATTATAGACCACTATATAGTCAACGGAGTGAGGAGATTGAGCCGTTATTCTATACAACCATTTTTATAGTATCAAATATACTTTCCATAGGAAAATTGTAGGACATTGTAATACATCGTAGCTTAACACTGTGATACATTTAGGAACATTTAGGTGCACATCATCTCGATCTATAGCTATATAATCCTCTTGTTTATACTGCGAACCTGTATTATTTGAAGCGTAATATATCTTTTCACATAAATTGGACATACTCGCACATGTAGAAAAGCACTTGTTGTTGTTGTTAATTGAACTGTTCAATAAAACAATGATAATTTTAAATGTTATAAAAATTAATTTAGTCATGCTTTGACCAAGTTAACTTAACCATTATACTATAGGAATTATTTTTATACATTGAAATTGATATTTCTAATCATGGATTTAACTGCTTTTATGCTTTACTATTTTTGTATATTTGCAGTGGCAAATTATTCAGATGTTATCCATTCCACCAAGAAAAAAATATCGACAATGGTCAAAGCACCTGGTTAAAAGATAATTAAAGAGTTAGTTTTGAAAAAAATTATATATTATGAAACTACGTTTAAATAATGGATTCCTTTTCTTTTTACTTTATAATTAAGAACTGTATTAACAGGTATTATATGGATGCATTTAAATTTTAAAGTCCAGACTTATACAAAAAATTGCTACTATAGTAACACCGCTGAGGGTCATAAGTCCCGCACCTTATTAATTTTCTACTGTATCTCTTTAAGTCAGCTTCTACTTTCGGCCCGTTTTGGTTTTGTGTCCTGGATAATGGCTTTAGTTAACATATAACCACTACAGGCATGACTTATCAACCTCTCAT
>JAUZND010003284.1:0-12349 GCA_034780555.1 Coelogynopora nodosa
ATGTAGTGAATTGGCAAAACATTTTTATAACGCATTTTAATTCTTTATTATGCTATGTTATTGATTGTAATATATATTTGTTACTCTCCAAAATTTATAATTTTTTGTAAACATTGTTCATTGATTATAATCCCTATGTTAAATTGAGTTTTCAAATTTAAATATTTCATAATGTTTTGTATTTTTCCATGACGTATAAAAATAGTTGTTAAATAATTTTTGATTGAAAAAGACAAATTTAAAAAGTCGAAAGCGCTCCAAATAAAATATTATTTATTCCACATACGGCGATTATATTTTTATTATATATATATTATATAAACGAATAATTTTAAGTCTTCCGGGTTAGATATTGCTATATAGTTAAGGTTTTCCTTTCAAATGCTGTAGAACATCAAGCTGTATCTCTTATTCATGCTAAATTTTTTTATATGGTAACCATAACAATGTTTCATTCTTTTTCCAATACCATCAGCTACGCCTTTTCTATGTGGCATGATTATCTTAATTTGCAGTTTTTGCTTCAAGATGAAGAGGTGGAAAAAATGCTACTTAGATATGAATTGTAAAGCAGTACCATCGCTAATGATAATAATAATATGTACTTTAGTTTTTTCGACAAACTACACAGGTTTGTCTGATGTGCTCACATCTTCAAAAAACGGTTGTAAAGAATGTTAATTGGTTGATATTCATTTTCATGAACACATTCGTAAGTTTTATAAATAATTCATAATGTACCTTTCCATTCTACATATGTCCATGTTTTGAATATCGTTCTGAGGATATTTTATCTGGTTAATCAATTTTTAACTATTTTTATCGATAATTTAGACTCATATATACTGTATATCAAAATTGGTTAAGATGCTAAGTTTTCAATTGATACATAAAATGTAAACAAAAGAAACAACATTAATAAAATATTCATATGATTCATTATTATTCAGCATACTAATATATAGGTTTTGTGAACTGGATTGCATAACGTTGCACTACAAACTTTCAATCAAATAACTTTTAAAAAGTTGGTGACGTAAGATACAATAAAAATGTCAAAATTAAAACTCATATTTAGTATGGTGTGTCATATTTAGTGATACATACTATATTTATTTAAATTTCAGATAAATGGAATATTTCCACAATAAAAATATATTAAAATGTTTACATGGTTTTGTTTATAATATGTTACCGTCTTGATATTTTACAGTTTTATAGTTTAATAACAAATAAGACAAATACTACTATTTACGCTGAAAATGAGCTACTTTTTATACCGGAGAAGTTTAATGATATTTGAAGTTATGGTTTCGTATTAGAGTATAGTCGGAGTATAGTGTGTCTTATATAATAATATCAAAAATGCATAACATGATAATATTCTGTTTCTGAATAAAACGTTGCACGTTCGTGTTTTGGTCCGTATAAAATATTATGTTATGGTAATATAACGTGCAACATTGATTGGAAGGAACTTCCTTTCAAGTGACTTTTATTTATTTTTCATTTGCGGAAACGTATACCGTTCCCAAAAATAAGGGAAATATTGTGTTTCTAAAAAATAGGATTTAAAAAAAGTTAAATCTATTTGAATTACTCCATCTGAAGTAGTTATATTAGTAACATAGTAACATACTAAAATAGGTAATTTTGTGTTCACCCAATTAAACACCGATATTACACTAACACTACACAGTAATTCTAGATTAGTTCCACAGTATACTTTCATTGGAACCTGAGGCTATTCCAGGGGTTAAAATATGTTAATAAATAAATGATTTTTGTATCGGTATAAGAAAGGTTTCCGAGAACTTTTACATCGTATAATAGAAATGCAACATTATGTTTGTGAATAGAATAACTGGTTAAACATTTGAAAACAGGAACAAATTCCAGAAACGTGAATTAGTAAAATTAAGCAGAATAATATAACATAAAAAATATGTATAAAGAAAAAATGTGACACAACCTTATAAATAGTAACCTGATCGAGTGAGTAATTGAATTGTCGGTGTACATACAACTTCGGATAGAATGCACTTGATAATTTGATATAATTTATGAAAAATGCGATGATAATAGTCTTTATAGACACAGCAATCAATGGGTAAATCCATATGCAGACCGGTTTCGGGATTTTGCCGATAATCAGTAGAGTAGGAATCTAACTTCCAAAATGAGTGAATCCACAAACCAATAGAACGGTAAATGTTTACAGAGAAACGTACCCGTATATAGAAACGTACTCAGTATTGTATATAGTTATAGGTTAAAACACTGAGTAAACAATAATAATTATGCCCTTTAAAGAAAAACAGTAACAATTAATTTTTTTGAAATAAAAGAAGAATCTGACTAACTAAAGATAGTGTATTGATGAATATGGGTTTCAAAGATAAAAATGACTTTTACCAAAAATCGTTCTATAATTGCTTTTTAAATTTAAAATTTAAAAGTTTTATTTAGTCAAAAGATTCGATTTAGTTATGATTTTTAGTATTTAAAATTAATAAAAATTAATGATTTCAATTATTTTTGACTTACAAGTATGTTTTTAATAACCATGGGCAATGTACGTTTTAACTCACTAAGGACGTTTTGACCTGGGCACATTTTGACGTGGATAAGTTTTGACCTAATACCACTAGAACACATCTTCTTCGCCGTTTCTCATTCACTGTGACTATATTATTATTTGAAACCTTTTCCGTTACTAGACGGATATATAATTAGTCACGGCAGAAGCCGACTTCTTCATATTTATTTATATATGGAGAGAAAGCTCAAGCTCAAGCTATATAGTAAAATTATTCTTTTTCGTTTTCATCTTAAATATGTGTAATTATTTGTGTAATGTGTTGGTGCTGAATAGTTCATTTTTTAACATTATTTTTAGAATTCTGTTTTAGAATTTTTGAAGTTTTGTTGGAGCCACGTAGAATTTTTTCTTCCACAGTATTCTAGTACATTGTTCAGTTTGATATGAATTAGAAACTTTAAAACGATGAGATGTTTTTTATATTATTTACACGATTTATAATATTTGTAGACGTTAGTATATTTATTTTAATCATGCATAAGATAGTATATTTTAATGGTAAGCCTATATATTTATTCATTTTAGTAATTGTATTTTTTATGTGTGTATCACAATTTAGATTTCTTGAATGGTTAATAGATCTAAACATTTACTTTCATATTGTCGATTTAATTCTATGATACCTAGTTTTAATTAGAAATTTGAGATACTTGTATTTCTTTTACTTAAAACTTAGAAGTGTGTTTTTTCTGAGTTTAGTGTAAGTCAGAATTGAACCATTCATTACATTCTTTAGAAGCAGTATTGACCTTACTTTCTATCAGTTTCTAGTCATTTGCTGTACAAATTATATAAGGCTAGTATAATTTAATTTCATTTTGTTCAGCCAGATATTTTTATGTCATCTCTATACAAGGAAAATAAAACTAGTCCTAAAAAAACTTCCTTGGGGAGGAGCACCATGTTTAATTGATTTTGTAAATAAGTTTGTATTTTTAATAAGGCTAAATTTTCTTCTATCAGTAAGATAGCTTTCTGGTAAATGTTTAAATGTGCCCGATATTGCCTAATACTATAACTTCTTAATCAATATTTGGGATATCTATACTAGGCCTACTATCAAAAGCTATTTTTAAATCTATAAAAATTTCTCAAATTTTTTAATTATTCTGTAAGTTATCTATAATATTATATTCAGTCATGAGTACATTTTAGAGCATAGATTGTATTCTGATATTTGCTTAATCCAAATTGTTCGCTGAATAAAATATTGTTTTCTTAAATAAAGTGTATCATATATCAATTTGTATTGCCTTTTAAAATATTTCATTAAAACACATTTTATTTTGTTAAAGATTTTGTTTCATTAATTATAATGTCTTTCAACAATTTGTGAGATACCATGTCATCTCGATCCTTAAAAAGTTTTATTTTGAAAACTGTGAATTAATTTTGAGGATTTCTCTGGAGTCATTTTAGTTAACTGTATTATTTTGTTTAATTTTAGCGGCATGTATATTTTAAGCCTATCATTTGGTATTTGCCTAGTTTTAATACCACCTTATCTCCAATTGTTGCAATGTGAATTTTTCATGTGGCTTTTCTATTTCAGGTTATAGCCCTGTTAATGTATAATTTGTATTATCTTTTAATAAAAGCATGCTTTAAGTTTAATTAGTGACGGTAAATATTTTATATTTCACTTGTAACTGTTACAATATACACTATAGTTACAGTCTCCATCCAAAATTCATTCATTCTACTTATTTAAATGTATGTATATACATTTTATATTAATTTTTTGAAGACCCCTTCATTTAAAAACCCTCAAATCCCCATACATTTTTACAACCCCCCCCCCCCCCCTTCCTTCTCCGCCCGGCCGCCATCCTAATTTAACTTTTATTTTTAATGATTGTTAATGAATTAGGCAGAATGTTTTTATAAAAACATACTGGATTTACATTAAAAAAATTAAATTTAAATTAATTAATGTATTTAACGCCAGTATCTATTTAAATAAACACTCAAAGACGGATCAAGGGCTCTGATTCTGGAGCAATAAGTAGTTTATGAAGCGCGCCCACTTCACCCATGACTCTTACAACTGAGCCATGGTCACGTCACGGCCACGGTCACCCACATTTTTAAGAGTTTTTAATGCAAAACGAACCCATTAAGGATCGCTAACTTTCAACTAGCACACTCTGCTAGCCAGGAACAGGAGAGTCCAAGGGCGGGCTCGAACCTGTTCCGAGACAACACCCTCGGCATCTGAAAACCAGCAACTTAACCACTCGGCCATTCCCGTCTATAAAATTTTTAAAAAACTATTTCAACAAAATTTATTTATATTGAAAATTTATGTAATTTTTTAGCGCGTCAATTGCAAAATACAATAAAATTTAAAAATAGTACACAATATATTAACATTTTTTAAATGCCTAAAAAATATAAAGAATATTATTGTCGAAATGATAAAACAATATAATCTTTGAAAATGTCATTTTTATCTTGAACATTCACTAAATAAAATTAAAGATTATTTATTGAAATATGAAAATTATATTATATTTATTGTAACACCGCTGTAGGTTTTATTAACCTGAATGGTACAATTTTTAATCAGAAATTTACATTTGGCAATTTTTACAATAATTATTTTTTAGCGTGATGAAACTATATGTAACAATACAACAGAAACATATTCCGACAACTTGTTAATTTTTTTAATTAAAATCTGTATATTTAAAACAAACTTACTGAGTTTCTTTGTCTTAACTGATACATAATTCATTCTTGATTACATTGTTTCTTTGATGCAAAAAGTTATGTGTACAACAGACATGTAATAATGTAAAACAAACAAACACTAATTTATTTTCTATACTTCCATTTTGGACATTTTGTTCCGTTCATTTCTTTTTGCTATCGGCCTACATTTATATAATTTTGCTATATAGCGTATAAGGATGTTTATGCCGAAAGTAATGTTTTAAAGTATTAAATGAATAATTAATATATCTATTCATTTAATATCACATATTTTGATTAGATATCGAACCCCTTGATTTCGTAGATTGTACAACTCAACTGGTTAATATGTATCAATATATACATACTTAAACCAATGGATATCGTTAATTTATGAGTGCGTAGAGTTGGCATATTAAATTAAATTTCGTAGTTTTATAAACTTCATGTATATTAGATAAAATGGAATAAAATTCCCGTAATATTACTTTCCGTAAAAATCTCATAAATGAGTATTGACCTATATGTTTAAAACGATAATTCATCTATGTAATGACCAAAAAGTATTTGAGTTAAATATGTAAATTGTCAATAATTACAAACATAGGAATAGCAAAATTTTAACATATTGTTACTTCACACCATTAGACATACATTACATCACCCTATAACAAATGCTTTCCTTAAAGATAAACATCCGGACAATTGCTTCAGACAACTGTAAATTATTCATTATGATAAATACTTGAAAACACTAGATTTGTTTACTTTAGAACATAAATTTTAAAAAATATTGATACATTTATATTTTATAAATCAATTTTTAAAATATGAATTAATACGTAAATATATTTTTATGTTTGACGTATACATCGTAACGTTAAAATTTTATGGCTTGCGTTTAATTATAAACATATTTAAATATTATTCAATGTACATATTCTACTCCTTATAATCTAAAATACTATGTAACAGGATTGTACGGATTACCCAATTGTTTATGATTAAACTCAGAAATTATTAAAAATTAATCCTCGTTCTTGTTCATACTAAATCACAAAATATATATTTTTAAATGGAATGATATATATAATATAATTCCATATTAATTTATTTTTATGAATAATTATTTGTGCTAAATGGGAAAGTGGATATTTTTTTTCTTCTAATCTGCAAATGTAATATACACTCTGTACACTATGAACCACAGTAACGAACTTTGGAAGCGAACCTTTGTAGATGGTTAAACTTGACCAAAAGGTTTGCAGAAGGTTTTATTTTCACAGTTCAATTACCCTTCTTCGACAAATGGAAACAATACAAAATAAAAATAACAATAAAAGTGGAACAATATGTACACATAAATTTATATATTATTGCTCTGTCACATTAGAACGTCATTGTGAAAACATACAGTTCACCTGGATCTGCCAAGTCATCCGCCACATGGTTCGAAACTCTCTCAAATGAATTTAATGTCTATATATGTTTGAACTTTAAATACGAGACTAAATCAAATAAATTGTTTTAAAAATGTTCTCGTGATCAATAATATCCTATCAAGTATTATATATTATATATAAAATACATTTTAAACATAATGAAGAACATAATTAATTATCCTTCATATTATTTCATGGTAACACTTAATTGTAATATTAACTGCTAAAGTACTTCTTTTTAGCTAAACAAGTGATTACATTTTCTATAATTATTGTTTATGGAACAATTATTTAAATTAAAATAAACAAATAAAAATTTTGTCGTGAATCTTAAATGTTTATTAAACAATATTTATAAACAATTAATATTTGCATTTTTTAAATATAAAAATAAAACTCACTGTTTAGAAAACTCTTATATTCATTATAAGACAGGCCAATTAAGTTATAAATTGTTTAGAGCTTGGAACCTTGATATATCCATTTGTGCAGCATTTATAAAATTGTGGCCTACTTGAATAAATTTAATTAAAATATAATTGTATATTTCAATTAAGAAAATTTAAGTTATTACTCAAATAAACAGTTCTTCAGATGATAGGATTATAAATAAAGGATGGAAATTTGAAGGGTCTGTCGCACTTCCCGGTAGAGCACTTTACCATATTATGGTACTTTGCCGCATCGCGTTTTGCCGTCAAAAAATATAAATAACATTTCGCCGTATAACGTTCCGCCTAAACAAATATAACCGTTTGCCGTATCGCGTTTTGCCGATTAGCTATTTTTCTACATCTGAGAATTATTTTCGAAGCATTATTCCTTCTATTCTAGATCAACCAATTGATAATTTTTATTATAATGAATTCATACATGAATTTTTAATAGTCTTCTTAATTGAAGTCACTCTGGATAATATAATGAATAGTAGGTGATTGATTGATTATCACAATCAATAAGATAACTGGTAAAAACGGTATACAAAGATGTAACATATTTTTAATTGGTTCTTAAGAACGGATAGATATTGCCATTACATTTCGTTCTACAGATCTAATGCAACCGAAAAATACCAATTAGTTAATTACAACCTATTAACTGTCCTGTATTGCAGCTTTATGCTAACTTTTTTTATTATAATAATTGATTTCACTACATTGCAAAATGCGATACTACGTAATGCGACTTTTAAAAATGGAAGACGAAAAACAATACGGCAAAACGCTACTTGTGATTTTGGACCCCAAAACGCGATACGGCCAAACGCTATTTATTCTATGTTATGGCCGCGAAAAACGATAAGGCGAAGTATTCTACGATGAAGTGCGTCGGCCCCGATTTGAGCCCAATTGGAAATTTGAATAAGTAATTAATTATCAAAATATAATATTACATAATTATAATTTTAATACAATAATTAAATAATAATCAAACAATAAAACATGATTCTTTACACACATGCTTAAAATTAATTATTACTGTTGATGCTGTCTACTCTATCTTTTTGTTGCATCTTTTTCCTTTTTATAAACACCGTTTTATACAGGAAATAAAGCCACTATTATTATTATTATTATTATTATACTGTCTTAGATATATTTATATATGTATGCGGAATAAAATTTAATTTATTAACCCTTCACAATCCTTGTGATTTTCTATATTTAACATTCTTTACAGGAAGGGGGATGGGGTGTGTACAAAATCATCTTTCCTATAGACCGATTTAGCAGACATTTGGTTCACGTATATATTGTCTTAAAAATGTGGTCAGCTTTTCGAAAATTTTCGTTTTCATTATTAATATTTTGATAAATCTACAATATAAAAATCATAAAAATCTGTCATAAAAATCTATTTTGAAAAATTATGAAAAATAAATGTATTAACCTAAACTTTTTGGAAAATGTTATATAAAAGCAAGAAGCAATAATTTTTGTTTTTTGTTTTTGGTCATAGTTTTTAGGCTTTTCTTATGACGTCTTACGGTTACACATACGTATAAATCCAAAACGGAAAACTTATTTTACACCAAATTACGTTATTATAAAGGGGGTAGGGGGTATGGAGTATAGGGGGTCGGTAGGTGGGAAGGAGGCGATGATTTATGGTTCAAAAGTCGCCCTTCCCATACTACTTATAATGGTAATATGGTTTGTGTGCATTGTATTCATGGATATGGTAAATTTTTACTTAATTCAGATAAGTACACATTTTAGATCCACCGGTGATTTATTTATTGTTCCTTTTTATAAATAACATCCTTATATTTATATGTTATAGCTACAAAAAAACGGTTCATATATTCCTCATGGGGAATTTAAAAACTTAAGGAAATATAAAAAAATATTATTTATTTCTTACTTTATAACTTTATATATGTTAATTTATGTAAAGACATTCAGTTATAAAACAAGTGTTCAGCTTCCTAACCGTATATAGTATCTCTGTATCTCTAGCTCCTTATATCCTCTGTATAGTGTTCTACTCAACTGCACTTGAGGTCATTTTGAAGGGAATCTAGACCGCTACAACACAGTTACAACAAGTTCTTTTGTATGTGTGGTAATATATGGAACCCATTTCAATATATATATTGAATAAAGTAGCTCGACGCTGATAGCAATTTTGTTAAAAAATAACAAAGCATGTTTTTAAAAATGAAAATAGGTGATTATATTTAAAATGGGCAAATTCATTGGATCTACACAAAATACTAAAAAGTAAATGAAGTATATTCTTCTAACGAGGCTAACATTTTTTACACTTATATGAAAAACAAAGTGAGCATAATACAATCGAGAATAATTTTGGAAATATCTATTTTGGATCCTACTCGGCACCACCAGAAGGACAATTTATTTTCCATTATACAAGTATAAGTTTAATACGTGTAAAGACATGAAATAAACAAAATGTAATTTAAAGATAAATAGATTTTTTCATTGGTAAAACTTTAAAAGTATAATTTAATGATCGGTATAAATTAAATTACATAATTAGACCACAAGCATGACTTGCTATCGCATCATATTGTTAACATGTTCCACAGCACGACTTACCATTGCGTCATATGCTTAGCATGTTCCACAAGCATAACTTACCATTGCGTCATATTGTTAGCATGTTCCAAGGCAAAACTTACCATCTGATCATATTTTTAATAGCATGTTCTACAAGCAAGACTTACCATCTTATCATGTTCTTAGCATGTTCCAAGGCAAAACTTACCCTCTGATCATATTCTTAGCATGTTCCACATCACGACTTACCATCGCATCATATTCTTAGCATGTTCTACAAGCAAGACTTACCATCTTATCATGTTCTTGGCATGTTCCACATCACAACTTACCATCTGATCATGTTCTTAGCATGTTCCAAGGCATAACTATATTATATATAATTTATATATTATAAGGTTTATTTGTAGCACCCAAGACATAGTAAAAATATTATAAACTCTTACGAAAATATGCTGGAAAGTAAAAGTACATTATTGAAAATCACTAAATGTAAATAATAAACTTTTTCGGATAAAATTAAAGCCGTTTGCATGAAAATAAAAGTTGTCAATTATGCTACCCAGAGGGTTCTACCCCCCACTCACACATACTACATTCTCTAGCCTGTATATTGTGTTTCATATGAAATATTATATTATAATATTTTTCTTATACAATAATATATATACATAGATTTAAGTGTTAGTAAAATGATTTACATAAGATAATCAAATTTAACAACATATCAGTTCTGAGTGAACCGAGTGAATTATAAACTGCAACTTACATTAAAAGTTCACCCACACCCCGAATTTTTACCAAAACATACAAATCTTACCAACAACAAAAAAAGGGAGGTTGCGACCCCTCGGATCCCCCTCTGGATCCGCCACTGAATATTGTTATTTTGCTTGAAAAAGGTTTATTTATTGAAATAAATCCGAGACCATGGTAGCGCAGTTTTTTTTTTTTATGATATTGAAAACTCTAATTTTATTGAATAAAGAGGATTCTTTGCCATATTTTAAATGTTTTTCTCATCTTCTTTATATATAGGTTATCTACAGGAAAACTTACTTTTACAACGCTCATGCTTCAAACGTTATTTATTCCAGTTTCAGGTAGCTACTCAACTAAGATGAAAATCCATCTAATTTTCCTCCTGTCCTTAATTGACATGTTGATTTCTTTTCAACGTGTACGATCTTCATATCTAAGAAGTGAAGACAATCTCAGAAGTTTCGACAACAGACTAAGACTTGGAGGAGGCACGCCATACCATCCGTTCAGGAAACACAACGATGACATACTTGACCAACTCAAGTCCCGATACAACACCCTGGAAAAAGTGAAGCGAACCCAACCAAAACGAAAAAAGCAACCAACCAAATACCAAACGTATGATGATTATGACTATGGCTGGCCAGGTGGAAGATTTGGATGACATTGATATTGTGCTATGAATCTCAATCTGCATTTTTATCTTTCTGTCTCTCTCTATATACATATACATAATTTTGTTTTTCGGGATTCCTACCTTATGATTAATAAAGTTTTGAATAATTTGTGACGTTCATAATTTTTTAAATTCTGTAATCTAAGTTATTTCTTAATTAGTTGGATTATTTTGAATATATTATACATATATTTAATTAGCGATTACACATGCAAAGTTTGATACATCTATATCTAACTGATTAGGTGAGAAAAAGTTGGCAAAGTGAACAAAATTGGATAAAATAGAAAATCATGATCGTTTATTAAAAAAAAATCGTTATCCTTATTTAAAGCTAAGTATGGTTATGCGGGATCTCTGTCGCGGTATTATTATATTAATATATTCACACTCATTTAATTGTTCGTAAAAGTTACACATAAAACTTTTACACTACCGGCAAGTTATATAAATACTTTTTGTAAAACAACTGTTCCACCTCTAATTTTTTGTTTGCTAATATTGATCTAGTAATGGCCTAGAATGATGCCACACAAAAAAAAAGAAAATGATTATCTTCATCCAAAATTTTGAATTTCTAAATTCAGAATTTTTAAAAGCATCTATAAAATCCCGTATGAGTCACCTATGATAGAAAGAAGACTGTTCGAAGAAGATATTATACCACCTATAAAACTCACAATAAACTAAATACAACTAATACTATACAAAAATTAACTTTTAATAATAAATACATAATTTTACAATAATTATGTGGTATACTACTGTCAATTAAGAAGCACTTATATACCTTTAGACTTGTTACAAACAAAATAAGGACATGATTCTTTTTATCGAGTTATGAGTACATTAGGTCTGTATCACTAAAAAGATTTATAAAAACGTTCTTGGTATGTTTACATTTTGATAAATTTATATAATAATTTTACTTTACCATTTTTTAAAAGAGTAATTTTAGAGTACTCAATTATAAACATAGTTTATGGATCTATACAATGCACTTGTTAAAAAAATTAATATTCATGAAGTACATTTAAAATGTAGTTAACAATTTCATTTACAATTTATATACCTTTAACCCTTTACCATCGGGTGACACAGCGTCTGTGTCCGATCTAAGTGCCTTCGCTCGAGCGGATGACACAGCCGC
>JAUZND010003285.1:0-12349 GCA_034780555.1 Coelogynopora nodosa
TTTAAGAGGTATCTGTATACCAAATTTTAGCTTAATCGGATGATAGGAAGTTTGGTTTTCCAAGGGGGGTAAAATACCCCCCCCCCCTCCACGTAGTCCACGTACGAAGTGTTAAGAAAAACGAAAAATTAGATGTCTAGCCGACATTGCTGCCCACACCATAACTTTTGGGGTGTGCTGTTTCACTTCTGTCCAGAAATGGGTATTTTTTTAGACCAAATTGAAAGCCTCGATCATACTACCACTAGCTGCAGGATATACTGCAAACTCATCCATGAATTTTTTAAAAATTTATTTCGATATTATTATGTATCATATTTTGTCAATTTGTTGGTAGCACAAGACATGATTCTCTTGATTTGCCTCACAGAAGAATTGTACTTTTGTTGACCTCTAACTTCTGTTTCCCAGATCTTTTGTCATTACCCGGCACGATTGTGGTATATCCAGTTCATCAGAACTCCACCTTTACCATTGCAAATATTATTGTATTATATTAAAACAAAGCTAATTTACATGTTGCACATGGTCTATTTATGTGTGTTCTTTCAATTGTTGTCCAACCTGAAAATATAACAATAACAAATATCAATATAATAGTTTGAGTACAATGAAACTATGAAACAATTAAACAACGTCGTGAAACAATAAACTATAAAACAACGAAACAACGTCACGAAATAATTAAACAATGAAACAACGTTTCGAATCAATAAATTTATGAAACAATGTCCAAAGCACGGAAACTATGAAACAACGTCACGAAACAATTAAACAACGTCACGAAAGAATGCAATAATGTCACGAAATAATGAAGCATTGAAACAACGTCACGAAATAATGAAAATGAAACAACGTCACGAATCAATGAATCTATAAAACAACGTCACGAAACAAAGAAAATATGAAACAACGTCGCGAAACAATGAAACAACGTCACGAAATAATGAAAATGAAACAACGTCACGAATCAATAAAACTATGAAACAACGTCACGTAACAAAGAAACAATGAAAAAACGTCACAAAACAATGAAACAATGTCTCAAATCAATAATTCTATGAAACAATGTCACGAAATAATGAAACAATTACGCAATTACTTAATATGCATATAAAACGAATTTTGGCTTTCTATAATTCAACGCATATCAGGGCTCTTATTTTGGGGAGATAAAATATATCCCACATACTTTTTTTTAATTCTTGATAATTTTTTTCAAAAAAATAATTAAATAAGTTCATTATATTAATTTTCATGGGCAGATAAATCGTAAAGTTAGTCTGGGGAACGTGATCATCACTTGAAAGATTGAAGAAATAAAGTAGCCAGCCCTACAGAGAAAGACATAACACATCAAACATCGATGGAATAAAGTCAAGTAATCTGCGTCAAACATAATCCTACAATTTTTTACAAAAAATATGGCATGCATACAACCGATAACAGAAGACAACAATTCTGAGGAAACATAACATAAAATATACAGTACACAACACACATTGATGGACAAATCAATATAATAAGTGAGATCCATATAATGTTACTCATTTATAATTCATTGTGTTTGTTCAATACAGTTTCTCTATGAAGTATAATATCGATCACTGTATAAAATTCCTTTTTGATATTAGCAATTACATTATTAATGGAATAAATATTTACATCATTTATATAATGAAATTAAAGCTGAGAAGTGCCCTATGTTGCCTATGAGATTACCAGGAAAAACACACTATAGGTACCAATAATGTTAAAAATTACCGTTTAAAAAAGTATGTAAGTAGTAATAGGCTTTATTTAATTCTGACTTTCGCAAAATGTTACAAAAGTTTTCATATGTAGCCTACTATAGGCATGAGAAACAAGAAAGTCTCTCTGATTCAAATGAGTGTCCAGTGTTAATTATCTCATCGAAACCGTGATTCTGCCGTTGCCTTTGAAGGTGACTTACTGCCCGAGAGTGAGTGTTGTACTTTACTTTCGATATTTCGTAAGTATAGTCGACCGTCATATTTTGTGACTAGTTGCGTAATATTAGTTTCATTCTCACAGTAACCAAACCGGATGCTCTTGTTGGATGACATGTTGACGACGTCATGTTCGAAGACGAGTTACTCTTTTTAATCAGTGTGATGTGCTGGTGTGTCTTGCAATCTGCAATCTATCGTCTATGTTTACGCCGAGGAAGTTGATTTCGTTCACTTTTCTAATTTCTGGGATTTCAATTGGCTCTTCTTATGACTTTGGTATTTTCAATATTATTTCTTTTGGATTTTGAGTGGTTTTAGTCGCAGATTGTTAACTGTTGACCACTCCTTCATAATATGATCAAGTTCCTCTGAGGATCGTTGGATGTGTTGTGGGGTGATGATGAGGTTTGTGTCATCGGCATACTCTTACTAGTTTATTGCCCGCGCACCTGGGGTGGAGATATCATGCAAGAATTCAGAACATGATTGGACCCAAAGCGGATCCTTGAATTACTCCACAATTAACTGATGATTGTGATGAGAATTCTCCTTTGAATTGCGCACATTGCATTGCTGATGTAGGAGGAAGAAGTTAAATATCCAATTATAAATTTCCAGTTGGATGTTCATGGTTCCAAGTCTTTTGAATAGGATCTTATACCTTACCGTATCGAAGGCTTTCGAGATGTCGAGTTGGATAAACCTGCATGATGTATTTGAAATTTTCAAGAATGTTGATGGTTTCTTTTAGTCTGCCTGAAGAGGGAAAATGTATTGGTCTTTGAATTTATCTGAGCTTATGATTGGATTTATGAAACATCTAAAAATTATATATGGAATATATATAATAGGTAATAAATACTGAAATACACTTTTCAGTAGTACAAATGTGAGGAAGACAAAAAACACCTATTTTGATGAAATAATGTTAAGTGATCTCTGACACAATTAAGTATATATAATTATTTGTTACAAAACAATTACCTGTAAAGTACCTGTAAACGGCCATTTTATATATATAAATCATTTAAATAATAAGTAAGCACTAAGCGCAGAGCCTGTACAATCAGCAGAGAGACAGAGCACTACCGGTTTCGAGCTATTCAGCTCTCATCAGGTACCCTACTGATGATTGGATTGCAATCATCATTTTAATAAATTAATTATCATTATATTACATTTAAACTTATATGGTTAATACTAATAAATTACAATAATTATTCTAGTTATAAAATATATACATATATATATATATATGTATGTGTCAGCCCTAACTTTATTTCCTGTATCACTAGGAAGATTGAAGATTGTATAATACAATGTATATATATATATAATCTATATATAATTAAGCTTATATATAAATAAATATACAAATATTTGATAATTTAACAAAAATATTATTAATTAAAAGTAAAAGTTATAAAATCATTTGATATGTAAATAGGATAGTTATTTGTCCTACACAACTTCTAAAAGTAAACATATATTCTAAATTAGGTTGGATTGGGCCGCCTTCGTTTTGAAGTCGAACTACAAAAGGTTTCTATGTAGACGACGTGAATGTCATCTGCTGAGAGGTGAAAGCGAAGATATTCACGATGAAGAATATACAGTCAACACGTCTCTCTGACGGCCTTTTACCAGTGGAGTGGAAACCTTCATAAGAATGGCACTATAGTAACTATAAGCACCGTGGGCGATTGCATGATGTCACGGGGTAGCAGCAGCGGGAACGACTGCCGTAGGACCGGGTCGACTGTATGTATAGCTACAACACGTTCTCACCTGCAACCAGCCATTGCACTAGTGTTGATGGTTGCCGCACGAGTGCAAAGTCCAGCCTGTTCTCGGCCTATGAGTATAGTCGGCAAATAGATATATATATACAAGACCCATTTATTTTGTTAGGATATAAAGTTTGAGGACATGAGTTTTAAATTTTCCAAATTTTAAAATTAGGCCGTTTTCGAAAAGTAGTGTTTACACAAAATAAGCAAAGTAGGTTTCTGACACACTTTACAAAGCAGTATCACTCACAGACTTAGTGAGATAATATATATATACAGAAAGTAGGAAACTGACAGCTTATTACAAACAATAATGACAAGAATAATAACCACGACAACACATTATAAAGGTTTGTGTAAAGATATAGTTTTAGGGTATGTATTTCAGAGTCAGTGAACAGTATACTAGAATGTAAAATATGCAATATCAATAATAAATCAAATATCAATGCCGTGATATTAAATATTGTGGAATTTATATTTTATTTACTACTCTAGGTACTTTACATTTTTTATAGGAGCGTATGTACACTTTTGCCCCTGAACCCTCCTCCCCCTGAATGCACCTGTACGCTTTTCATCTATTCCCCCCCTTACCCCTTGTCTGCGTACGTACTTTATGGATGGTCCCTATAAACTAGTTCAATTTGCCCAAGTTGGCCCAAGTAAATCATTAATCAGTTTGAATTTCACACTACTTTTAATTCCTCAATTGTAAGTAGTATTATACCTTTCTATCTTATTTGCTTTTAAATTAATGTAATATATGTCTTATAACTGTAACTCTGGTTTATCAGTTCGCTTTTGGTTTATCCACCAACAAGTAACAATATTTTCTACTTCTTATCTTTTCATATCAGACGCTGGTTAGCTGTCTATTTTAGTGACAAAGGGGAAAAAGCAGTTTTGAATCAATTATTGATAATTAATTACGCTTGACCGTTATGAATGAGCTTCTATTACATCATTGAGTGGAATTTATCTCATTTTGAGAGTGAAGCAATGTCTTACGTCTCCAAGTTAGTTCTCCATGATAGTCTATCGATTCCCTGCTCTCTGTCCAGGTGGCAAACAGTCTGGCAACAAGCCGCTGAGCAAGAAGGCCGAAATCATCGCCAAGAACAAGGAACGACTGGAGCAGGAGCGTGACATCCCGCGTGACAGAGACGCCTGGTCGACCTGCCTCATCGAGGTGAAGTCGATGACCTTGGAGTTGGCGTTGGTACGACTGGACACCTTCGTGGGCATTGCCGGCACCTATGAGTACAAGATGAAGGCCTACAAGTGAGTATTATCGATTATTATCTAAAATTGTGCACCAATATAAGAATCAATAATTCTCCGCGATTTTTCCGTATTGTTGACTGCTAATTATATATACAAGAAAGTTATTGGAATTTTCAAGCTGTCCTTTATTAGGTCGAGCCTTGCTGTATGATACTATTTTCTTCAACATGTGTACAGATTAAAAATGTACAACATCCAGGGTTGGTCCAGGTCCTTAAAGGTCCTTAATTTTAGTCATAGGTCCTTTAAAAAAAATTATGTAAAAAATGTTTTTTGGTGTATGAAAAAATTATTTATATGATTTTCTCATTTTATGAATTTTGAATGATATATGTCATGTGTCAAGGACCTTCAAAAGCAAATCGATGTTTTGTGTGATAAGGCTTTGGAGGCTAAGGACCCCAAAGCATCTGTGGTGCGATTGAAAGCTTTAAGAGAGACATGCAAAGTGCGCGAATCAGAACTGACAGAAACAAAATCTGACATAAAAGCTAAGTTACATGAATTGGAATAATCATTTCTTGAACACATATTGTTTTATTGTTATACATGTGTACATATACATATTTTTCTCGTTTAAGTTGGTTTTCATGAATATAAACTCTTGTCAAAAGATAGTTTTGCATATTTTTGTACATATACTTCCTTTTTATAATTCTATACTTATAATTTATAATTCCTGTAATTTTTTATTAATTTATCGTGTTTTGAACTGAAAAATCATTTACAAAAATTGTGCTACGTTTGTATTAAAATATAGAGTTCTCTTCTGATCATCAGATATACAATAATGAAAAACATAGAATAGGTCCTTAAGGTACCTTACAGATTTCTTGGACCAACTAACCCTGTACATCATAAAGAACCACTTATCCAACTATATTATTGACCATTTTAAAATAGCCAGTTGTTGTACCAGTTTAGTTGCTTACAAACGATTGACACATAAAACCTTTCAATAAGAGATAACCAAATGCGTTACTACACCACCTGACTTGTATCACTATCTGATGCTGTCTGCATTTTGCTTCTTTGTTCTGACCTTAATATGACACTAAACTGCACCGAGGTAGATATGAACCTTGTACAGTGCTGATACAAGCTGCGTTTTTTGTTAAAAACTGCGTTTTGTACCTATTTCTAGGTTTCTGCGTTTTTTTATTTGATCATAATTTTTTAAAACAAACTGTTCCAAACTAAAACATAATTGACATATATTGTACATAATACACATATCCAAACTAATCTAATGTAAATAAATTATGAAATCAGAAGTTGTGTTATATAAAAAAATTATTTGCGTTTATGAAAGTAATTTCTCAAACAAAATAATATATTATATAGGATATCATCAACCATTTATATACATTCTAGGTATTAAAACCTTAAATTTACGGCTGACCGCCTTGCCATAAGCCCACCCAGAATGTTGTTGCGTTATTTTATAGCATTGCGTTATTTTGGAGCCAATAGCTTGCACAGGGTGACCGCGCTCCTTGAAACTCCTTGAAAACTCCTTATTGGAGTTGTACCTCCTTAAAACTCATTAAAAAATAACAATCTCCTTAAATTTAAAAATTCAGCTGCCTAAAAAAATTATTATCGTGCATATTTAATTTCCTCCTTATTGAAAAAAAATGTTATGTCGGTTTTGCTAAAACATATCCGATACTGGATTTGCAGTTTCATAAAAGTTTGGTGTAAGTTGTCTATCTCAATATGTTATGTGTTGGACAAAAAGATTGTTGAATTGAAGATGTTGATTGATTGATGTTTACATATTATAATGTGTGTTGTATTACTATTCAGATATTCAGACTATTCAGATTCAGTGTGTACATAACATTTTGAATAAAGCCGTTTTTTCTTGAAATTCGGATTTTTTAGGTATAAAAACCTCCTTGAATATGATAGTCTAAAATGCGCCATCCTGTTGCATCAGCACTGCTTGTACTAGACTTACTCATTCCACCCCTAGCAGAGAGTCCTTCGTCCATCTCTAGCTCATCCTTTCATCATATTCTTATCATTATAAAACGAGTGTCTCACGTGTCTCTCTGGTTGTTCCTCCCTCCCACCCCAGAGAGATGGTGCAGCGCTGCAGACTGGCCTGGGAACAGCTCTCCATCCCCACCACCTGGAGTGGTCTCTCTCCAGAGGCAGCCTTCCTCGCAAGTCGTGTCTACAACACCGCTCGTATCCTCTGCACTCTGCAGGCCTCAGCAGGGGGCAAATACACCGACAGCTGGGGCGAGGTGGTCTCCACCCTTCTGCTCATGGGCTTCCCTCGAGCGGCCGCCACCCTGCGCTCCTCCTCAGCCAATCAGAAGGCGGCACCGTCCACGGGGGATGGTGGTGAGGGGGTGGAGGGGAGCACCCTGCGAGAGACACGGTTCCAGCTGGAGTGGATGGGAGCACTGCTCTCCAGACTTGATCGTTTGGATCGTGACCCCAGGGTGAGCCTTCTTTCATAATCAATAATGAATCAATATTTGAATTATAAAACTGCGATAGTGTGAAAATGTCTTTAAATAGCAGAATACTACTTTTTAAACCATAAATATAATAGACACCAGCATCTAAATGAAGGTTGCAGGTTGATATAAAATGCAATTCTCCAGTGACCATTGCACCAAAAAAACATCATTCGCTTTTATTCCAATTTTATAATATTTTAAATTAAATTAAAATCGTCTTTCAATTTATTATTCTGTGGTAATAGGTATGAACTGCAGGCCTAAGTTGTTAGTTATTTAAATAGTATATTATTTATAGCTTAATTATCAAAGTTATGTCTAGTTTGTACTCTATTATTGATTCTGTATGTCAATTGAGTATTCATTAGTAAAATGCCGTATGTGTTAATGTAAAAAATACAAATATTTGACGTACTATTGCACTCCAATAATCGTATATTGATTTTAATAAATGCATCCTGACGTTGCACACGTATCATGTTAACTTGGATCTGACCTCCTTCCCTGCACAGGTTGACACCTTCATACCGGACACATGGCAACGCAAGCTCCTCGACGTGGTTGACAACCGTCACTCAGCTCTGGTCGTAGCTCCCACCTCCTCAGGGAAGACATACGTCTCCTACTACTGCATGGACCAGATTCTCCGAGAGTCAGACGACGGAATCGTGGTCTACGTGAGTCCGACGAAAGCCCTCGTCAACCAGGTGGCTGCCACCGTCTACGCTCGCTTTGCCTCGAAGAGAATGCCACCAGGGAAGGCGGTGTTGGGAACCTTCACGCGCGACTTCCGACAGGACGCTATGAACTCCCAGATCCTGGTGACAGTGCCCGAGTGTCTGGCCGTTCTCATGCTCTCCCCGTGTCGTGACGCCTGGGTGAAGCGACTTCGCTACATCATCTTCGACGAGGTTCACACTCTAGGCGAGGAGAACAATGGTCTCGTGTGGGAGCGTCTGCTCAACATTGTCAACTGTCCCTTCCTGGCCCTCTCTGCCACGGTGGCCAATGCGGAAGATCTGCGCTCCTGGATGCAGACGGTACAGCCCGGGATTCCGGTCCACTGTATTGAGCACTCTGAGCGCTACTGTGATCTCAAGAAGATGGCTGTTGCCGTGCACAACGGTTCTCTTGAGCTGCGTCAAATACATCCTCTCAAGGCGTTGGCCAATCCCCTCGTGGAGGAGTCTCAGTCTGTCCAGCAGCTGCCCAAATCGATCGATATGTCTCCTTCAGAGGTGCTACAGGTGTACGATGTTCTGGTGGAGGTTCGTGACAACACGGCCACACATCAGCATCGTCAGCTGCCAGAGTTGCAGTCAATTGAAGACTACTTCGCTCCAGATGTCTTCATCTCGCGACCCAAGGTGCGCCAATTCCTGCACTACATGCTGAGCTACATCGGTGAAAACAATCTCACTACCCAGGTGGTTATTGGACTGCCAGAGGGGGCCTTCTCTCGGCAACCCGACCTGCTCCAGGAGTTGGAGGATGTCACTCTGGACCGTCTCCTCTCACTGGACGAGAGGAAGCAGCGCAAGATCACCTACATCATCATGCTGGTCACTCTGTTGCAGAAGCAGAAACTCCTGCCGGCCATCCTCTTCATCGACGATCGATCGGAGATCGAGTTGATTGCCACTGTGCTCACCAAGTGGTTCGAGCGACGGGAACTGAAGCTGTTCTCCAATGACAAGAGTCGGGTGGCCAGCATACATGAGCTCAAGAAGCAGGAGAAAGCGGCCAAGAAAAAAACCGAAAAACTTACAAAACTTGAACGTGAGGATCTCCTGAAGAACAATGAGATTCCCACCAACACGGTTCTCAGCGTGCCTCATCCGGAGTGCACTCTTGCGGGACGTCTTGCCGGGAAAGAGAAGGACTACATCTTCGAGAACCGGCTTCGATTCATGAATGAGACCCACATCTTCAAGCGCTGTCTGTCTCGTGGAGTCGCCTATCACCACGCTGGGCTCAACAACAAGATGCGCACTGCCGTCGAGGGCTTGTTCCGTCGAAGGTACCTCCAGATGGTCTCAGCCACCGGCACCCTTGCTGTTGGTATTCACATGCCCTGTAAAACGGCCATATTCTTCAGGGACACCGTATCCCTCACTCCTCTCCAGTACCACCAACGTTCGGGACGTGCGGGCCGTAGAGGCTACGATCTCGTGGGGAACGTCATCTTCTGCTCGATGGAACAGCATCGGATTCGTCATCTGCTCACGGCCAACGTGTCCTCTCTCAAGGGGGACTTCACCCTCGACTTCTCCTTCGTGCTGCGACTGCTTATGCTGATCAACTCTCCGGATAACAAAAGTCGCGCGGTCAAATCGATCCGTGCTCTCGTGGACACACCCTTCGTCTCGGTCACCCAACCCCGCATGTGTCACCAGGTGAAGATGTTCTTCCAGTTTGCTCTGCAGGTTCTGGCAGACAACGAGATCATCGATCTCACCGGGAAGCCCATGGTAATGGCGGAGTACATCTCCCACCTCAGCTACCACAATCCCTACAATTTGCTCTTCTCCATCTTCCTGCGCAACGGCCTGCTGCACCGACTCTGTGTCAACAGCACCAACAGCAACAGGTCCGCCAATCTGGTCACAGTGTTGGCCTACATCTTCGGCCGACACGAGCTCAGTCTCACCCACCAGAACGACTACAAGCACGGTCGTCTGCATCGCCGTGAGTCCCTCGTGGTCATGCCCGAGCTTCCCCATGAGTTCCTCCACCTCGCCCAGGCCTACACCAACCGACTGCGGCTGCTCATCAAGCAGTACTGCTGCATCACCATCGGTGAGCTCAACTCGGGCCACAGCCTCCCCATCTCCGGCCTCTCTCCAGCCGCACCGGTGCCAACCTCGTCGTCCCCTCGCTGCCCCCTCATCGAGGCGGTCACTGCCGACCACTCCGATCCTGTGGCGCCCATACCCTGTCTCTCCGGGGGTACACTCAACCAGCTGGTCGACAAGGCACTGGACAGTGACCCGCTGGAGCTGTGGGCCCTCGGCTTCTACATGGACCCCAACATGCTGCCTCGTATGTCCGCTCACGACCTGTTGAACGCCTATGCACTGGACTTCCTGCGTCATGGCTGCATCGAGCACATCATTGGTGAGAATCGGATTGGGGACAATTGTGTCTTTGATATGCTGAAGGACTTCTACATTGTTCTCGTCACCCTGGCTAAGAGCACAAGGGAGATGACCTGTGGATTGAATGATGTGGTGTCAGCAGCGCTGGATTGTCTCGTTAAAGAGTTTGGAGATCGGTTCAATACGGCCTTTCCAAAGAGCATGTCAGGTCTTGTGTAGGATTCAAACATGTGCTGCTCTCTCTATGTGTGTCAGTCTCTATCTATCTTGTTTCTTTTGTTCGACACTTTGAATTATATAATATCAAAAAGCCTGACTTCACATTTATAGTCTTTATTTCTTTGTATACTATGGTGGTAAAATTAATTTATTTTTAAATTTATGTAATCCTCCACTTCAAATTTGTAGTCAGTTGATTATCGTTGCAAAATATCGACCTTACAGCATGTTTGTTTATTCTTGGTTTTAAATTAGTGGATTTAATTGAAATGTATTATTATCGTTGACTGACAATTTGTGATCCATTTTTACAATACAGTTGATTTCTAAATGTCCAAGGTGACATTACAGATGATGATGATTACGTTTTAATAGTGTTGTTCGATTTCAGTGAGTCGGAGATTTTTCTTTACTTACACTAACTTGGATGACGGTAGAATTGAATAATAATAAAACGTTGTTGAAGTTGCTGACATCTCTGTTTAGTCTAAGAACTGGATGATGTTAGTGTAAAGATCAAATGTGAGGTTACTTGACTAGGTAACTCCTGCATGGTCGTATATCTTTCTCTTATTTAATTATTGTAGCATTTGAAGTACTACTAAAATATCTAGTTGCTCGTCTGAGGTAAATATACTTTAAAAACATGAAATGGATTTGTTAATACTACAGTTGTAAAACTTCATTAGCTAAAATGTGTGCCTGCACCATTACATACAGAGTTTCCAGATGATTGTCCGGAAATAGAAAAGATTTTTTGAGGTCTCAAAAAACGTCAAAAATGCAATGAAACATGGGGGTTAGTGGCATATATAAATATGCGTTTTTTGTAAAACAGTCGTAATTTCAATCGTTCCAATTGTTTTCAACATTATAAATAGCCTCGAATTTAAAAAAATTGGCTGAATGATTAGAAATCTGGAGGCTCAAAAAAATTTCTCCTCGTCGCGGCGATTATAGGTTGCTCGCTGTGCTTGTAACCATGGCGTCCGGATTATTATTTCTTCACGTCCGGCAACTCTACATAACAAAGGTCCTTTTTAATAAAAAGTTCATAACTAATAACCTTTTCTTTGGAAAAAAACCAAATATATTAACTTATAATGAAGACTCTAAAATTATAAATAAAACCTAGTGATATGCTAATTAACATTTGGTACCATCCATAAAGTACGTACGCAATATGGAAATTGTAGCCGTACCTTTTTCAATATTATCTATAAATGGTCAAAAAAGTGTTTCAATAAATATATATCTATGGTCCGAATTATTAGGTAATTCAATCTGGCTTGTATTTTAAATTTATACCGTCTGGACTTCTTTATTCCTACAGACTGCTTTTAAATAGTAATCAAATTTCATAAGCTTTATAATTAGCTGAACTTTTTTTTCGAACTAATAAGCATTTATACCTATGGAGACGGGTCAGGGGAGTGTTCCACAATCAACGATTCTACGATTACAAGTGAATATTTACGATTTTACGATTAAAAGCATTCCACAAA
>JAUZND010003286.1:0-12347 GCA_034780555.1 Coelogynopora nodosa
TGCTTAGTAAGTGCACCACTGCGAGTACTTCAAATGACAATGAGTCCTTTCACCACATGCTTTGGACACGCACGTTGTCCAAAGCATAAATTTTCTGGACTAAATAAATTGAAAATAGCTGTGTTTCAGACAGTTTCAGCTTACAACAATGGCCTCTTAACTTCTGTTCAAAAGCAGATGGAAACTGCTGGTTTACCTGTATCCAATAAGGCCAAGCATTTCTTTCATGCTTTGGACAAAAAAAGAATGCAATGCAACTACAAAAAATTGGTCAACAAAAGTAAGAACATACTGAAAAAGAAGCAAGAAATCCTATCTGAAGAAAGGAAAGTGGCTGCAGAAGGTGTTTCTTAAGGTGCAGGACAATTTTGATTTTTTAGTAAATATAATATGATGAACTATTAATATGCCTAGCCTAATGAGAAGTATTTCACTTTTATCCATTATATATCCTGCCATTTACCTAATCATATTCTCATTGTGCTTACAGATTTCAGTTATTATGATATTATTTATGGTGTTAAAGATCAGGCAATATTTGTACATATGTATGCTCTACTTGCATTTAGACCCTTTTGTATAGGAATCTTACATTTCAAAACCTTGTACATAATTATAGCACATTATTTAATGTATTTTAAATATAAATTCACCGTTTACCGAAAACTATATTTTTCAAATTTAAAATGTATCAGCTCCTGCAGTTTAAGATATTTCCTTCTAAAATTTTAACCACATCTTTAGTATGATATTGTTAACAAAATTGGGTAAGGATTAGTAAATATTTTGACAAAAAAATTTGTTGTTGCTAATTTTTGATGAAAAATAAGCAATATTTAATTTTGCTCCACAGACAAAAAAATAATTATCCATAAAGATGCTATTTTTATACATATGACTAAATCCCCACCCAGATTTACTAATAATAATGATATTATCAAAATTCTAAAATATGAAGAGGATCTGTGCAACATTTCAAAAGATGATACATTTTTCCTAATTACTTGTTTTCAGCCGTTTCGCCCATTTTTTGACACTTTTTTAATTAATTAAAGGAAACTAGTAATTTTATAGGCATAATATTATTATTTTTCTATGTTTTATGACATAATTAATATAACTAACATAAAATTTTAATGATTGCCTGAAAAAAATTATTTTAGTGTATATGCACCCTTAATAAGTATTGATATATATATATATATATACCGCACTTTGGTTGATATTTCATTTTAATAATAGGCCTAATAGAAAAATATCAATTTTATGTTAGGATTACCTTTTTCTTCAAGATCTTACGAAAGATTTAGCGATAAATTTAGCTTTAATAAATATTGTCTGTATTAATTTATTTCTTCATTTTACACATATACGTACGCTTCATTAAAAGTCTAACATTTATGCCGGTCTATATTTGAATTCCGTGCAAAGCATCCGCACCAATCTCTATCCGCACGCTTCACGCACATACACCTGAGATCATTTTCCCCATATTTCGCAAGTGTCCCCCTTCCTCCCCGTTTCAGTGCCCCCCGGGGCCATCATCGGGATCGCCGTGGGGGTGTCATTGGTCGTGCTGATCATTCTCTTCTGCATCTGCAAGCGTGTGTGCCGTCGCAGGAAGAAGGACAAGAGCGGCAAGAAGGGAATGAAGGGCACCGTCGACATGAAGAGCGTTCAACTCCTGGGCAACTCCTACAAGGAGAAGGTACGCGTGGCGTCCCCCCCCCCCCCACACCACACCACATAGACTAGCTCTTGATGACAGAGAATATGAACACGATTTTTATATATATGTATCAATTATAAAAACGGGGGGAGCTTTGATAACATAGATTCCGACTTTTTTTAATAACATTTTTGAAGTATTTAAAAATTAAATAAGCTGTAGAAACGTGATACTTTGAATTTTATCAATAAAAAATTAAAAAAATTTCACTTCACCGAATCAAAGGCAATATTAAGTCTTAAAAACTATATAATTGTTTTTGAATTATCTAAAGAAAAGCATCTTTTTCAGAAACCAAATAATTAAGCAAAAAATAATTCAAACATTTTTCATTTGAGAATAACGGTTGTATGTTGAAATATTCTCAACGTTATTCTTTGAAGATTATTAACATTTCTCAGACCATTGGGTTGTTAACACGAGATGAAAACTTCTAATTTAAAATGATAACAACGGATACTCATACCTGTATAGTGTAATGATTGTATTTGAACTGTGTGGAATGCTGTCATTCGAGAATTTACACAATTTACTATAACAAAAACAACCTCGACACATTTAAATCAATTAGCATAACTGCAAAATACACTATTATTATTAGGAGAAATGTTTATCAAATTATGAAAGGTATTAGATTGTTTTATAACTATAAACATTTCACAAACATAAACGTACAATATATAATTAAAATCCCTTCGATTGTATTGTGCTCAGAGTGGGGTGTTACTTCCGGCGATGCAATAGTTTCCTAAAGTAATGATATCGTAATACTGCCATGAGCGTCCAATTTGTTCATTCAGGAATGTATTTGATATTAAATTTCAACAGTGAAGCCTTCAGATTGAGCTCGAATGGTAAATCATTAAATTTAAAATAATAGTTAATTAAAACAAAACGATTTCTAATAATAAAGTTCACTTATAATGATTTGATAATCAATATTTTAATACTGTGAGTTTCGATAATAAGTTATCCTTAAATCTCTATAAAAATAAATATTTGAAAATAAATTTGATAAAATTAAATTTAAATTAATTGAACATTTAAAACAAATTATTTGTATTTTGAAATATTGCTGAGTATATCTAAGTATACACTTTCCAATAAAAGCACACTACAGATTTAGTACTTGGAAAACCATGTTGGATTGGTGATTCTCTCTTACGTCAATTTGGGGCCCTTTCACTAGGCCTACATAATCGGGTGACCTTCAATATGGCAATGATTAATATAATATTACTTCAATAATCCAAGATTCGCCCCTCATTATAGAATTCTACTATATTTTATTTAAATTTATATATGATATTTCGTCAAACATGTCCCTTTGTTGTATTTGAAATTGACCATAAATGTTTCGTTATTCGATGATAGGTGAAAAGTCTATAAAGACTATTTCACGATTTAAGTAAAAAAGCGGGGCATATATTATACATACAGTTGTTGATAGTTTTGTTGGAAGAACAAATAAGAACCTATCTGAAAATTTGAGAGGGAATCGGTCCTCCAGGTATACTTATAATTGCTATAAATGAACTGTATGACAGATTTATAACAATCTATATTATATTTTTTAATATTTCGTGTTATCATATTTTTCTCATATATTTATATATACGTATATATATATTCAATGTTGTAATCCGTTATCTGTGCGTTTCTTGTGACTTCTTTTTTCATTGTAGAATCATGTTGCAGGTTGATTATTAAATGATGAAGTGTAAGTTTAAACAATTGCTCTGTGACACAGTTTTCTTTTTCCAGCAACAGTTGTATTGCTATATCACCGACCATCGCAGTATATAGAGCTCATTCTTGATTTCTTTACTTCTTTTTTCTCTCTGTGTGTATTATTAACAAAGGAACCATTAGTTGACACGCTTTTAATCATTTGATCAATATAGCAGCACGAAGAGGTATTATTATCATATTCCTATTGTTTTATTTCATAACAATGTTTTTCTCCTCTATTATGAAGCATAGTTTTATTATTGAATGAAGTCAAAAACTATTTCCTCGTTGTCAGTGATTAAGGAAAATATAATTTACTATAGAGCATTGATTTTTCAGCTTCTATAATTTTCTACAATAAAACATGTTATTTATAATATTCAAAAACACACGTTTAAAACATAAACAGTAATATTTTTTGAGACAATATTTTCACAATACATATACCACCAAAAAACAAATAAACAATAAAGGTAACTGGTTCATATGTGTTTCACCGATTGCTCTATCCCTCTAATCAAAATATAAACTTACTATAGCAAGTACGAGTGATCTGTAAAACTGGTTTGAGTGAAAATTAATGTTAAATAACTTTTTTTTAAATAGCATGATTCTGGCTCAATTAATTAATTTGTTACCACTTTTCTTTTGTGTTCATTTACTTTTTTTAACGTTAATTAAAAAAAACTTTTTACTACTTTTACGCTAATTTGTTATTTTAGAAAAGTATTTATTGAGAGGTCAGTATATATAGTATGAAGCACTAAAAATAATAAACATAATGAAATTGACCCCCTAGTCTGTCTACCTTCCGCGCTATACTGTAATACACATTATGATAGTGTAACCAACTACATTTCATAATGAAAATGTTATACGTGCTTTGAAAAAGCATGTGGGATATATATCTTCGGGCCAACAATTCATCCTTCATCTCGCAACCAGCACTAACCAATCAGCGTTGAGCATTCTTTTAATTCGCACATTATTCGTAGTATATTGAACTATATGTGAACCATGTGAACTATATGTGAACTATGTGAACTATAAGTGAACTATGTGAACTATATGTGAACTATGTGAACTATGTGAACTATGTGAACTATGTGAACTATGTGAACTATATGTGAACTATGTGAACTATATGTGAACTATATGTGAACTATATGTGAACTATGTGAACTATATGTGAACTATGTGAACTATGTGAACTATATGTGAACTATGTGAACTATGTGAACTATGTGAACTATGTGAACTATATGTGAACTATGTGAACTATGTGAACTATGTGTGAACTATATGTGAACTATGTGAACTATGTGAACTATATGTGAACTATGTGAACTATATGTGAACTATGTGAACTATGTGAACTATGTGAACTATATGTGAACTATGTGAATTATATGTGAACTATGTGAACCATAGGTGGTAAACAATGAATACAAAACGCAGAATTACTGAACAAGACTCACAATGTTTTCTGTGGATTGCAGTGTTCACAATCTTTCATGTCGAAGATGCTGTAAAGTATGTGTCATCCATACCTTTATTCGTATATTATATAATAGAACTATTGGAAACGAAATATTTGTTAACACTTTTAATTTCTTAAAATGAATTTCGTATCAGTAATGATTTCATGCAATAATACTTTTTAAAAACATTCTATAATATTTTACGATCTCTTATAAGCTTTAATAATCATATAATAAATATATATTTACATAAAGTCAAGAAAATTATAACGCAATCATTTATTATAGTGAAAAATTATTAAAAACACACCTTTTCTGTAAAATATTCAACTCGTTTTGTTGAGAATAGTCTACAAACTAAAGTTCATAATCATTATGCAACATTGCAAACGTTCGCAATCATTGTTTCACCAATTAAAATGTGATACATTACAACATATAAATATTCTATAAATAATCAATAATATTGTAATTAATCGAAAAAGATGCGTAACTACCATATTTTCCTTTACACTTTTACTTTTGACCAATCCTGCACTCATATTACATAACTATTAGTTACCGACTCAACTTCAGATATGATAACCAAATACAACACTTCAGTCTATATTTTTACTATGTATATATATAGATAATGTGGAATTTTACTTATATACTGTATTAGCTTTATCTCAACTTCCTCATTAGAATGTAAATTTTATTTCTCAGTTTTCTAGTGTTCTACCTCCGACGACTGTTAATTCTCAATTTGAGTTAATTGAAAATTTAATCTATTTTATAGAAATAATAGTAAAATAAAAGAAGTCTTGATGATTGATGAAGCTTTATCTATCTCCGACATAATATTTTTGGAATATAATGTTTGTATGGGTTTGTGTTAAGCGAAGTCGATATGAAAAAGTTCCAATATAAAAATATAGTTTGTAATTTTGTTTAAAAGTTAAATTATTTATTTATTTATTATCAACACATATACAGTATTATACAATCAAAACTTTATTGCGGTTATCCTGTGATAGTTATTATGCCAT
Source organism: Coelogynopora nodosa (assembly GCA_034780555.1). Taxonomy (NCBI): domain Eukaryota; kingdom Metazoa; phylum Platyhelminthes; order Proseriata; family Coelogynoporidae; genus Coelogynopora; species Coelogynopora nodosa. Next base: position 5,973 of record JAUZND010003286.1, read on the forward strand.
TTATGACTGGAGATTATATTAATACATTACATTAATATAGAAAATACTACCTTATAAATTTTATAAACTCACTACAAAAATTGATCGTCTTAGCTGGTCTCTTTAACTTCCTGCTCTTATTTGTAATTAAGGTAATTTACATCAATTATTTCGTATGTGAAGTATTATTACGTGCAACTATGGCTGTGTTATGGGCGTGTTAAGTTTTCGAAACAATAATACTAATTAAATTAACGGTCAAATCTGATAATAAAAAAAATTGTTTTTATGTATTTATGTTTCTGAGTACTTAAATTAACAAAAAAAATAGTAAACAAAAATGTGACTTTTGTCAGTAATTTTGAATGAGTAATTTGTTTCAAGAAATTATTTACTTATGTACTAAAAGTAAAACAGATCTATCAAAAATTTAACGAATTCTTTAAACTAAATGTAAAAAGTTAAATTAACAAAAATCGCGGAGTGATTTTATTCTCCCTTCTCCAATCTGCGTCAGCCATTGAAAAGTCAGTCACGCATAGTTTTCACAATACCCCCTTCACATCGTATCGATTATCGATTCACAGTCACATTGCTGCCCGACATACCGCCTCTCCTCAGGTGCAGCCGGACATGGAGGAGTTGGACGTCAACATGGAGGACAACGAGGGTGCCGACGACGAGAAGGAGAACGTCAACCTGGGCAAACTGCAGTTCTCACTCGACTACGACTTCACCAAGGGGGAGGTGAGCCGCGCGCTAACTTATCATTTAAGGGTATTTTGCAGAGCTGCTTTGAGGAGATTTCTTAAAAGAAATAATTAAAAAGAATTAATTAAAAAGAATTAATTAAAAAGAATTAATTAAAAAGAATTAATTAAAAAGAATTAATTAAAAAAAGAAATTGAAAGATATATCTATAAGAAAATTATAACGATATTTAATTTAGAAAAAAACTATGTATTTTAAAATATTTTCAAACTAATTTTTGAAATTATTTTTGAAATCAAATTTCTTTCAAAACTTTTCGCTTCAATGAACAATAATTGCAAAATAAGATCTTTTCAGACAAAAATTTCAGTTTTTTTGGTTGAAAATCTTGTTTACATTGTTGACTTCCCATTGAACTTCGCAGTGTTTAAAGTTCTGTACCAATATGATGATCGCGTCAACAATTATTTAAAATTATGCAAAACATTTCATTTTTGGTGTTACTTTTATCATTTAATTGTATATATCGCGTTTTATAACATATATTATTCAATATAATTTTTCAAATGTATCGTGGTGAAAATAGAATGTTTACTTAATTGTTTGAAAGTTTTTTTCGTGATAAGAATTTATATAACAGTTGTAACTTTTTATTCAGACATGTTTTTAAATTATATTAACTTAGTAACAACTTCTCTAAACATTTTTTTAAATAATCTGTCATTATAGTTTGATATCGTCCTCTTTCTACAGCGTTTGTATAATGTCGTAATTACACTCACAATAATTAATTAAAGGGGATACCGTTGTCTGATCATCTAATTGAAAGCAGCTGATTCATCAGTTTGATTCCTTTTTTATACACTGCATTAAAATGCGCTTCAATATAGCATTTAATCCGCCTGGGCTTTTTCCCAGTAGTAATGTCTACATTTCCACCACATTTATAATACTCATTAAATTAATATACATGCAGGCGATTATAATTTCAATTATTGTTATTGATAGAAAATGGCATATGTTGGTTTTCTTCCGAGCGAGCCATTACCTTACAATTTATAGGCGATCTAATGTGTGTGATTTGGAATAATCTGGGAATAAGAAGCGGATGATACTGTATTGTAAGATCAATAATTAAAAAATGTGTCATTTTTCTAATTAATCATGGCTCGATCCGATCCATTGGCCGCACTATAACACGGACACAGTTGGGTTATAAACAGAATTCTTCTTGTGCAATAGTATCTGCACAAGAATGAAATTAAAAGAAGATTTCTATCGTTGTCAGATTTTTCGTTTGTATTCTTTATTCATAACTTTTTAAATATTAAATTTTGAAATGTATTTAAAATCAAATAACACTTTACTTAATTAATATATACCATTTAAAACTTTGAGACGAAAGTCTGTGATAGAGTGGCTTTCTAATAGACTACTAATTTTATTGGCGGTAAAATAATAAAGCCAAAATAGAATAGATTTTACAATGTTCGAGCATTCGGCTCTGTAGCCTTTATTAGGGTAAACATATGATTATAAAACAATGTATTATGTGATTAAAATGGAAAGTGTAGATTTATTAATGGATCATCAATCTAAAATAAACATATGCATATACTACAACTATATTTATTATTTCATATCAATTTTAGGGTAAATATATATTACCATATGTATGTATATTTTTCCGACAATAGATCTACGAATACTTTAAAGTAATTGTTTTACCTTTAGATTTTGATACTCATATTACTGCGCTAATGATTTAATCTAATTTTAAATGAGCTAATTCCACTATTTTCTAGCACGACAAATAAATACATAACTAACCTATTATAGTTGAACAGCAACTCGTGAAGTTGCATAACGTTAACTGTACTTTCGCAACAATTGGTTTGAATAATGTATCAACTAATATAAATATATAAAAGAATTTTGAAACTGTTATTATTTTAAAAGCAGAATGAAAAAAAGCACTATTAAGAATATATGGATTTCAGACACATTTATTAGCTGGGAATCAGATTAAGAGGAACAATGTCAATAAGCAATATAACCGAAATTCTCCAAGTGTATATGTATTTTTAGTTTTATGAAGTCAAAATCTAGGATGACAACTGTCGGATTTTCACCCTGGGAATAAATCAAACAGCGATTTTCTTGCCAGTTGTTTTCTGACTCTCTCTCGCACAACCTCTCTCCAACTTCCGCCGTCACCTTCCTCTTACAATGCGTCGTCGTGAAGCTTCAAGGCAGCAAGTGTGAGAAGGGTTAAGAGAGAGGGGAGCAGCAAGAAGCAACTTTCAGAGTCATTTTAGGGTTTTAAATGTTCGGAGAAATATTTCGTTAACTATTCAGCCTGCCCTTTCGCGATAGCAAGGGAGAGTATAATATTGTTTAATATATATTTTTTTATTTCTCGAAACGAAATTATAGTTGACTCAGACAATCCAAAAAAGGTTGCCTGTTACTTTCGTCTTTCACCCGTTACACATACATTATTCATTTGATGCAATCTCTTTGCTGGGAGCAGACAATTAATACGTATTAAATATGGAAATAATAATTACTACTTTTACATATTAGAAGGCTATATTTTCACACCACAATTGAAGGGGACTAGTAGGAGAAGTAGTCATTAAATATGGTGACGATAAGATATATATTTTTAAATCTCATAGGGAAGTTAGAATTTAGAACTCTTCCAAAAAAGTCAAAACATTAAATTTATTTTGTTTTGTTTTAATCACCAGGTAAACATATCCTCTATAAACAGAACAACCTGAAGCAATTGCGACTGCCACGAAGAAGTCATAAAAGTCAGAAAAATCAGAAAAGTCATAAAAGCAATTTGCATGGACTATTTTTGCCAAATTTTTTCCCATTATTTAGAATAACTGCTAAACGTTGATCCGTGTCTAATATTTCTATAGAGATGTTGACGACTAGAAATATTCTGCAAATTATATCATCGTTATATCATTGAGTGTGGGTGAGCTGTGTGTGTTGGTGAAATTTTAATGTTGGCGAATTGGGAGTGTTGGTGAACTGGGACTCATCCATTTCCATCGATCCTATTTACATGAGCCATGACGTAAGAACTTTAATGAAACACATGTGTATTTTGTGATAGCGTATAGTAATTATACGTCTCGATAGGTGATAGACTTCTTAATTATGTTATAGTGTCCCTAGATAAACGGATGCGTGGTTATGAGGGTCTGAAAATGGATCTGATTTAAAAAGGATCTTTTAGAGGTATCAACAGCAGAAAACGGGAAGTATTTTGAGAACAGAATCTGAAAGAGGAAAGGGTCGATTGAAAATAACTCATGCGATGGTATAGAAGTAAATACAGAAGAACAACATGGAAGTTAAAGTAATAGGAATTAAGAGCTATGAATTCGATAAAATAATAATAATAATGATAAAGATAAAATAATTATCATAATCATAATCTTAAAATAAATGACAAGGCAAAAATATCAACAGATAATTGGATACGAATCTCTATTGAGGACGAATCTCTATTTCTAAATGTATTACGAGCAATGTGTTGGTGCAATTGATAATTATTTTATAATTGGAACAATTAGAAGAATCTGGGACTTTTAAAAATGTGGGACATTTGAAGAATATCAGACAAAGTAAAATTTAGGATAAATGGAAAATTTTACTCGCTTACGTATAGGGGACCGTTTTTATAACCAATAATTTATATAATTTAATCTATGATATTTATATCATAAACATTTATTAATTTTATACTATTCTATTTTATATTATTTTTTTTTTAAATCAAGATTTCATTTAAAAAAGACTAGTTTTTAGAAATTAGGATTAATAGGGAAAGGTATGGCTTAATAGGGAAAGAGATGGTTATTGATCCATTACGTGTAATATACTACTAATTACTCTTTTAAACAAACAATTATTTTACTTAACATGTTGATGACGTCACAACCGATAGTAACCTTCTGTTTACATGATGTCACTGTTTTGTCACCGATTGGCAGTAATAGTCACTATTTTTGATCTGACAACTCGTATAGAAATCATATAGTTTATTTTAAATTTGATTAGCCTGCGATTAAACAATTATTAAAAAGTTGTTAATACCTCACAATTTGACAGAAATAAAAATATACAAAACTAACGATAACACAGCAGATTTTAAAATGATTGAATATTGATCTTCAATTGAATAAATATTTACTGTAAAACAGTTCAGGGGATGTATTTGGAAATAGATTATATTCTGTTATAGTTTGAGCTGAATAACGTCTCTCGAAACTGTCTAATTTTACATTTAAGATGGAGGGAGGATAACACCCATTATAGTGATTCTTACATTCAAGTAATTACTTCACATTTAATCTAATTGCTTCACCCAATTCACCCAAAGAAAACGTAAAAGAAACACGAATTCACCAACCGTTTGATACAGCAATATGCAGATCTGAAAATCAATTGATCGATTAGAATTTAATAACACTCGAACAAGAACAAGACCCTAATGTCCACTCAACTCAGAATAAATATCTGCCTATGGTGTTAAGGTTGCCTGGAGAACAGATAAATATATAATAGTTGATGAACAAACTGTTGGCTGAGTGCTTACTGCAATTGTGAGGGTTTGCAATCAGTGGATCCTTCTTCACACTGCAGAGATGTCCTTAATTATTAATCAAAATTAATTTGTACCGCAGTTACAATTAGATTTAACTTGTTTTGGTAAGCTAGGATAGGTCGTACAAGTCATATATGAAATGGGAATGGCCGAATGGTTAAGACGCTGGTTTGCGAATGCCGAGGGTGTTGTCTCGGAACAGGTTCGAGTCCGCTCTCGGTCTCTCCTGTTCATGGCGAACAGCTGTCTTAGTCGAGTGTATGCGACCCTTAATGGGTTTGCTCAAGCTTACAAAAATAAATATATATATATATGATAACTTCACATAATTCAATGTTCAATTCTATATTTTAATTATGCATATGTTTTGTGGCAATTGCATTTCCTGCCGAAGTTACTTTTTGTATAAAAATATATTTTTTTTACTAAAAATTTTTTCTATAAAAAATATAAGCTTTTTTTATTGATTAAATAATTTAAAAAAATATCAAAACATATTTCAGACAATAAATTGTACATCTACTTCAAGTTAACTTTTGCATAGTTGAATTATATTTATCAATTCTAGCTTTAATGTCCCTAAACTTTATCCGAATAATCTTGAACCTATACCTACCTCATTAATCTTACCCGACAGTATATGCTGCCTTCAATTAAATGGGGAGTATAGTCTCATTAATATCAACTTTCTCAGCGTCTTACATCTTCTCACGAATATATAAACTCAAGCCACTGAGCCGCCCTTCTCCCCTCACACAATCCTTACACTCACAATCATTCGAACTCTACATGAAGAGGCAGTTTTCAGCAGGGATAAAATTGTCTACGCTTCGATCCCAAAGGCGGATCGCGGGAAGAGGAAAAAGCAGTCCACTCGCCCTCCCTTCCTTCCCCCTTCCCCCTTTTCTTATCAACAAGAGTATACTATAGAACTTAGTCGTGGAGTTTAACTGACCGGATGTACCCATCGTTATCTCTTCAGTTCCTGAGCAAACTGCAGCTGTGCAGGACAGGATTTCATTTCCTTGAAGATAAGGGAAGTGTGGGGGAAGCGG
>JAUZND010003287.1:0-33215 GCA_034780555.1 Coelogynopora nodosa
AAACAGTATTATCCAGTGAATTCCTCTCTATTTATACTTTTCCTGAAAAGAAGTTAGGGGTGTCGGAGGGAGAAGGGGGGATGTGGGAGGAGGGGTATGGGGGGCAGGGGGTATGTGGGGAGAGGGTGGTATGGGGGCTGGGTATGGCTAAAGGTCAAGTGGTGATCTAGAATCGACTATTCCTGTACTACTGTAGCCTATTAATTATTAACATATTTTTCATAAATCAATTGTTTTATATTTGTTCGTCGATTAATAGAATAAACTTTTCGGTTAATTTAGGATTAATTAATTTTAATGTCTTGATTGTACGTCTTGATATCCGGGTCAATAATTCTGTCGAGAATTCTTCACTAACATAATTAATGATGTAAAAAAATCTGCAGTTAGTGATAACATTTCATTGTTACTTTCTCAATATGAGCCCAAATATATTGATGCATTAAATAAATTATATCAAATTCAATAGGCTAATGCCTAATTATTTTCTGAGTGTAGAAAATCTTAACATTGTATTTTTTGTGGTCCCTCAATCTCGTATACAAAAGAAACATAGATGTCTACTGTACATATAATATTAAGGTTTGCAAAATTCTGTTATAAGCCTCATTTGATGCGTAGGAAGTACCGCACATAATATTAACGTATAGCGGACCAAAGGGTTCAGTGTGGAAATCTCTAAGATTTACAATTTAAATGAGGTTTACCTGGTAAATCTTAGAGATTTCCACACTGAACCCTTTTGTACGCCATAGAAACATGTCATATACTAAGGTTCAATGCTGTCAATTATTGACCACTCCTAGCTTACCAATTATCTAATTATAGATTTCTCCGTGGTTTTCCCGGTATATTTCTACAAGTGCTACTCTTGTGCTTTATGAAACGCACTTTTACAACACTTGTGGAATTGACTTGTGCTTTATGAAAACAGCCCCAGGGAAATTCCATGCATAAACATCGGTTGCGATATCTATCTCATACCTATTACAACCAATTACAAATAATTTAAGTACTTTAAAACAGTCGTAATATATTTAATGAATGTGGATATTATTATACTTGATTAAATGTGTTTTTTTAGATCAATTGGTATAAACATGCATTTACATCAACAGTACAAAATTATCTGTCACATAATATATTTGTTCAGAATTATTTTGTAATATATATTTTTATAAAAAATCATTTGATGTTTTGTCTACGTAACATTACAACGTTCTTGAAAATTACATTTTATTTTTTTTATTCCATTTCTGGCCGAGGTATAGCTACTGATTCTAGCATTTCTTAAATGGGCAATAAAACTTCATTTTAATCTTATGATTTAGTCGCAAAACTTCCGTGGCGTGGAAGAGAATCACAATTGGCTTTAAAGTCACGAAAATATATATTTAATGATAACATACATTGACCAAAAACTAAAAGTCCGATTTATTATATTTATACTTAAAATAATTGAACATAAAAAAACTCGGTTAGCCTCAAAATTTATTCATTTATCAATAGGCGAGGCATACAAGCACAAAGCACCAAGACAGTGTTGTTATTCTCAAAAAAAACATCAAATGCATTTATCAGAACGATGATGATTAATCTCAATAAACACTAATGAGATAGATAGTAGTATATTAGCCTAGTAGGTACAATATATTCTGTGTCTTCAAGTAGGCCGAGAGTCATCAACTGGAAGTAGTATAATAATATATTGTATGTACAGAGCAAATCGTTTGTGAAGGAACGGTCAGTCAAGGGATAATGCATGAATAAACGATAAAATCAATGGAGGTGGTTGTTTGATATGAAGTTGACTGCAATGTAACGACTAACAAATTGTATGTAAACAATGAAATAGAAATAAAACGTTATACCTTGGAAACAAAAACATACGGGCAAAAAAAACTAAATGAAACAACAGAATCTTCACAGCAAATAAGTTGTAAACATCACATGAGCGGTCGTCTTCAATAAACATGGAAGAACGAGAGAACAATATCTACGATATAAATTGGCAAACGAGAAATGTCATGACAATACTGCAAGCGTATACTGATAATAATACATTAATGAATATGAAGTATGATCAGTACTTAAAGACAACATACTTTGATCTGAATTAATCAGTAATAAATATAATGGTTTAAAGGTTATCATTATAGTTATTTGTATGGAGTTATAGACATCTGAAAAATAGCAATACAAACAGAGGAATACATTGGTACAAATTATATTACAATTTAACAAAAAGTCTCTAAATGATAGAAGAAATAGTAAACAGTTTATTTAATATATTAAACGCCTGTAACTAGGATATAAGGATGGCTGCAAATGAAAATCGAGACAATCGTTAATCATATGATCATACCAAAAGTTTATGGTTTAGACATTTGTATAAAAGAAAATCAAAATAGAACAGTAGTTAATGTAGTGAAAATTAATAGAACCGTCTTTTTTGGCACGAATTACAATTTTATACACAAAGTTGGTTGAATGCACTGTAACACTTGAACCTACCCAATTGACGCATGTCAACTGAAGTATAGCTTACACAAATCAATTTAGCGATAGCAATGCTCAACATTAATCCTGTGCATATCCTAATTACAGGTTCAAAAGATTCCACCTAAGCCTTAATTACATGGATGGACACTTACTACATAATTTCATACCAGCTTGTTTCAAGGGCTCACCCTACAATATATATACATACACATCTAGACCACAGAAAAATAGACAATACATGATAATATACTATATAGACTTGTTGTCAATGGACAGTATTCAAAGTAACGAGGGCTATATATTCACTTCATAATAATTATCTGAGAATTACAGCCAGTCAAACTATTCGGAGATGGAGGCAAGCATTGTGCAAGCTGTACAGATGCTCTCATAGTTAAAAATCGACTATATTATTACAAAAGGAAAATAATGTAGCCTACTCTTGTGTTAATCATATTCTGTAATGGCATACATTATTTTAGAGTGAAATGAATGACGTTGTTATTATAGCATTCATGAAGTCAATCATTTATAATATCATGAACAATACCGGCTACAGGCCACCTATACACGTCAATACTACAAAATGTGACCAATAAAACATACTTAACATCAGCTTCAGATCATGATTGGCTGATATACAGAACAGTGTTGGGTCGGCATATACAAACAAACAAACAAACAGCACAAACTCAGACGTAGTCCTATTGAGATCAATAATTGGCAACAAAAACAAAAATAAAGTAAATATCTATTCACGACGTTATGGGAGAAGAGATAGGACGAAAGGCCACACGACATCATGTCTACAAGCAAGAGAAGGTACTGCTGTTTAACCATGGCAAGGTGAGACACAATATATGGAGCAGGTCTTCATTCGCCAGAGCTGGGCTAGGCTGGGCTGCTATCGGTAAATGGGAGAAATGGAGACCGGGGGAGGTGGGCAGGGTGACCCCTTGGGCGTGGCGTGACGCGGGGTCATATGGGTGCGTTCCAAAAGTTTCTAGAAACTGCTGATTGGTTGATGGGAGTACCGCGATCGGAACCACTTGGCGATGTTCCACCTGAAATGAATTGGAATTTTTGTTATAATGAAACATCTGGAAAAACAAATGTTTTATCAAAGCAATTAATATGCTTATTCATTGTCTAACATATTGTGATATTCCATCTCTAATAGCTCACTATTTTTACAATACAATGGTGTAGTGAATGGAGTTTTGATTAAATGGTTAACTGGAGGATTTGGAGCAATCAATTTGGATCAATTCAAATATCAGCCACATTCTAAGAATAGGTTAATTTCTAGCCTAATAATGATTGCTTGATTTTTAAATAAAGCGATTTACTCATAGTATTCGCTTTAGATCAAATAATATATTCAACAATTGTCTGTTTTAAAAAGTATAATATCTCCGTATTAACAATAGGCGTATATGTGTATGTGGTTTAGATTATTATAGTATTTAGCTATTAATATTTATTTCTCCAAAATAAAATATTAAAATCAAACAAAATGATACAGAATATTAGGATATAGTATAGAACATTATTTAATATATTTTTGAAAAATTAGTAAAATGTAGGTTAAAAAATTATTTTGTTGTAACCAATATTTCATTCAAGTTATGCCTTTATTCAAAGCAAAAAATAAAACAATTAGATTATAAAAACGAAGTCTAAACTATCTGTCAAAAATTGATACGTCTATTTACAAAAAAACAAGAGATTGTAAACATTATTACCAGTGTAGAAAGATACATTATATCAAATACAGATAGATCAATCCAAACTCAAACCCAAAGATATAACAATCGTGAGAGGGTTACGTACTTGACGACTCAGTATGATAGTGTCCATTCATGGAGGGACTGATGCCCCGATTGTCAGGGATACCGTTGCTAAGGTGGTTGCCACGGGAATAGTAGGACATCGATGATTGTGAGGGCTGCGATAGCTGCGAAGATGGCTGTATGCCGTCTGAATAAAATAATATATAAAGGGGTGAATTGAATTTGTGTACTAATATTACATATATAACGAGATTGCATTTCAATATTTTAAAATATATTAAAAAGTGATTATTTTGAGTAATATTAGCGATATTATTTTTAAAATTTTAACTATTTATTTATTTATTTGAAATCATGTGACGCAATTACATACAAACGCATGCAACAACATAATACCAATAACCGTTTTCAATTTCAATTTCATATTCATTGTTTAAGCAATTTCGTGCAACACTTTTCTAACTATACTAGAAATAACCATTTTAAATTTTTTATTTACTTCAACAATTATTTATTTTGTCCAACCAATCTTCCAAATAAAATAACAATTTCATGATGTTGCGGATATAAAAAAAAATTTAATTGTTGAAAAATTCCATACTGTACGATAAATCAATTACTAACTGTCACGTCACTTTTGACGAAAGGAAGAGATGAGTCATCAAATTGAGCACAGCTGGTTAAGTTACGTAATTATAATTGACTAGTCACTCAGTCGTAAAAATACAATGCTTACTAGATAGCGGAACAACATTGGGGTACTCGAGTTTGATTGGATTCTGAAGCAAATTTATCCGTTGAGCGCTGCATGGTGATTGGACTGAATTTGAATAGATCTGATTGTTTGGTGACGATTGAGCCGAAGTATGACCGGCGGTCAAAAGCTGAGAAACACAACCTGCCAAAAATGAAAAGTGAAAATGACGTCAAAACTGGAAACTGACTAAGGGTCTAATATAAAAATGTACTGGTACATTTCTAAATCAAATTTATAATGCTTTAAAAATTAATATTAATTAAATTAAAAAACAGAAAAAACACAGGAGTCGGACTCATGACAGAATTTTAATATTTAAATACACAAGGGACATGGAAGTATAATGAAGATAACAAAAAGCATATAGAAGCAACAATAGAACGTGTGACATTTCCACTGACAATATTGTCCATTCAGAAACCCTTATAATATGTCTTTTGTGAAAACTTAAATAATAGTACAATATTTTCAACCTGATTCGGTTACATAAACATCGGGCTTTTCTCATTTGAAAGGTCTCATCCTAAGTAGCTTTCAAATGAAGTAAAAAATCTAATTTTTTTAAAAATAAATAATTTGTTTTAGTTTCATGTATTATATTTCCTTCCAAATTTTCATAAGACTAAAAATAAATTCCCTGGCTTCGAATTGATATTTCATTGTCATCTATACAATGGACTATTTATATATTAATAACCGGACTATAATAAGCAACTTCCAACATGCGCTAACATATGTTGCCGTCGACGGTTTTAAAGAAATAAAATAATCTAGTTGAATAGTATCAGGTAGGTACTTAATTTATTCTACAGTCATAAAAAATTGAAATATGCTCAAATAAATAATAATACCAAACTTTGCCATAACTTGTTTTATGGTGTAGAGTATATTTATTTAAAGAAATTCGAGTCTCTTTGAGTATAACCTCGGCCAAACTATTCCTAAACATATAGGTACCTTTTAAAACCAAGTAGTTTATTTGCTCAACTGAAAATTGTACAACTAATACAGCCTTGTGAACTACATTACTTGTTTCCAGCGATCTAAAAAGAGGCAATGAAAATGACACAAATAATTGTTTCTTCTTCAAATCATACAGAAAGACGGGAGGGCATACTAATCGAGTACTGGACATCCTGTTTATTAAGAAAATTATAAATGTTCATGATGGGCACCGCAATCAGAAACCCCGCAGTAACTTTTAGCTGACTACAAAAGCCCTCCACAAGGTTACACGTTGTAACAACCATGGCAAATCATGCCAGACCAGTCCATGCAGGACTGTGCACAGTTCGACAAGACTTGGACTGCTGGATGCAGTCAGGTGTCCAACACGCGGGTGGAACCAACCAACTCACCATCATTGCTCTCAGCCGGACTAATAGCGGGGCCTGGACCCCCCCCTCTGGAGACCCCGTGTCCCGCGGTGGTGGGTGGGAGGAAGGGGGACTGCTGACCAAGACCGATAGCAGTCCCACCGGCGGCCACCATGGAGAAGGGATGTCCACTCCCCGACGCCAGTTGGGGATAGTTGCCGCCGGGGTAGAACAGGGTGGGACCGTTTTGCTGACTCTGGGGCTGGCGAGATGGTGGCGTAGGTAGATTCCATTAATTGTATATAGTGAAAGTAAGAGATTTTACATCCGATATTTTGGAGTAGTAAAGATATTGTGAATTCAGTACCCCCCCCAACTCTCTCTCTCACTCTCTTTCCAGCAGGGAAGGGAGTAAGTGGAGAAGGGGCACTAAATCTACCATATTTTTTCAACAATTCGGTATGTTTAATAAAATGATATACAAAAAATAGCAAACGATGGAATGATTTCATTTGACGGATGCAATTTGTTATAATAATAAAAGCACAATAAAATAATTAAACATATAAAAAAACGAAATGGCAGTAAAGTCAGCATTGAAAATTAAATGTTTAACCTAAATTTATATACATTAGAATTTTTAATATATTTTAAATATTACGCAAAATTGCAAAAGATTAGTACAATTTAGTATAGATATACACTAGTTAAAACAATCATTGGACATAATATTATATACACTAAATAAGAAGGTAAGGGGAGTTACAGACGGATTTCACTAATACGTTTATTATATGTACAAAAAAACTCCTGGAGATTCCATAAACATGTCAATAAAAACAACAATCTATGAAAGCGATATTTGCATCGCAAGGAAAAGATATTTCTTTTATAAATCTACAACAGATGCAGAACAGAAAACGATTATCATACCGTAAGACAAAATTATGTATAGGATAAAGAATGCTTTTGAGGTCTTTAGAAAATATATAAACCGACGGCCGAAGGCTTATAGAAGGTTTATATATTTTCGTTAGACCTCAAAAGCATTCTATATGCTTTATAATCTATGATTATTGCTATAAAAATTTGAGGTTTATATTTGGAGATTAAAAATATAAACCTCGGAAAATATTAGCATTAAATCAATTCATTCGTCTTAGTCTAAATTAATTATGGAAGATTACAGTGAACGGATAATTGGTAAGATAATACCGTTAGTCACCTACCCCGAAAACGGTTATGTTGGTGACGGAGACCCAAACGTTATTCTATATAATGAATATGATTCGTTAAATGATTCCTTTTAGCAACTAATCTATACACATGTATATATCTATATAACCCAAGTTGACCAATAGCCCATCAACATTTTAAAAATTCCATCATCCAAACGGCCAACAAAATCGGGTATGACACTATATCTAAATCGGTATAAACGCCATATACAAATATATAACGCCATCCAGCTTTCGTCCAAACCTGACAGTATAAGGAATCAGCTAGAAATAGTTTGTAGAAAAACAGTTTTAGTCGAAACATTATATAGTGAGTAATGTCGCTATGCTGGACACAATACCAAACCTGAATGTTAAACTAATTTTATATCTCCACAGGCGTTGTCAGAATGATCTTTTTTTTTAATTTATCTTCTTTCGGGTGTGTGTTACCTTCTAGAATAATATTGGATTATGTAAACTATGCATTTTAGATCACTTAAAAATAATTCCCAGTGCACCTCTATTTCGGTCGTTGTTTAAATTGTATATTATGTCTTTTTAGATAAGAAAAATAATTAACAACGTTACATAATTATTTATCAAAAAACAGAAACACTTGTCTTATTTTAAATATTCAACCGCATATCATATTATTATCATTATTATTAAATGTCGTTTTGTCGTTCTTGTGATCCTCGTCGGAGGAATAAAGCAATTTCTGGATTAAATTTGCAAACCCAGCCGATATGGTTTTTGATAAGATTTCTGCCGGTAAGAAAGTTTCTTCACAATGCTTTTTTTGGCCGATAAAAAGTAATTTAAACTCGATTTTTAAGAAAATTTTATATTTCTTAATTTTTGATTATTTAGGAATATAATACTGTTCTCATGATCTCAGAAGCAGTGAAATTTAACCATTTTACAAAATACATATTAGCCCTTTTAATAAAGCAAAAACAGTCTATTAAAAGTAATTTCTTTATAACTTTTCAGTCAAAAAACATCCTTTAAAATTCAAACTTCATCCGTCTTTCTTTTAAATGTTATTTAGTTTTCTTACAAAAAATTATTTAGTACAATGTAGAGTTTTATAGGTACACAAACTGTCACGTATAATTTAATTATTTTATTTCAATTGGACATGTACATAAACTTTTCGACTAAAACGGTGAATGTTTCAGAAACATAAAAGGGCAAAAAATAGCTAACATTAAAATATACCCAAAAATAAAAGTAAAATAATTAAAAATATTATCCATGATAAAATCAACAGCAGGAATGGAAAACAACTTAATAAAATGGATATAAAAACAGGACATCTCGGGTGTTTGTTTTTTAATACATAATTTTTAAAATCCTTTATGATTACGTATTAAAATTAATTTAATTTGATTCTAGGGAATAATTTTCAGCGAATAGTCTATATATTTATACTTTAATTTGCGAAATGAAATAATCTTCTAGATTAAATTAATAAAATGTTTATATATTTATAAATCTTTACTAAATTAAAATGATTCTACCAGTTATGAAATCTAAACTGAATGAAATGAAAATGAAATGAAAAATTAAATACTCAAGTTATATTATTTCACAGCATATTAAGTTTTGAATTATTTTTTAAACCATCACATCTTAAAAATATGACACTTATAAATAACTATGTCATTTACTACTAAATAATAAGGTAAGTAGTATAGTTAATATATTCATAATAACTGACCAGATATTGCTCACTCACCCGTGATTGACAGGGAACAGTATCCACTGGGTCATCTTCCATTGGACAATCGTCTCGAGAGTCTGAGGGGGGTCCATCGGAATCGTACTCGGCCGAATGCGACCCGGACAAATGCTTCCTACCCTCCTTATCCCGGAGAAGCTGTCGAAATATAAAAAAGAATCAGCCCGATGTTAAAAATTAATAAAAGGTGAATTAACAGAGCTATTCGAAAAAGTTATTAAAAAGAAGCAATTCAGCTTTTAATTATATAATTTAAATAATCATTATGCAAAATATTTTACGGTCTGTTTAATAGTATTTGGATTTTGTAAACAGTTCTTTAATTTAACTGATTTAGCTTATTTTATCAACTCCTGCCCTGCTTTTATTATATCGAGTGTAACTCATTTTAGGATTTGAAACAACTTACGTGGAATAATATGTAAAATAAGTATTACTAGGCCCCTTTCTACAACGAGGTATATTAAGCGATTAAAATATAGTTACCCCAGGTTAAAATTTTCTACACATTGATTCATATTTCAATTTCTACAACATTTTTATTCTCATCAAATTATTAAATGTTATAACTTTATTCACGCAATCTAGGTATCTATACATTGATACTATTGTAAACCCGGTAAAAAAAGGTTGGGAGAAACTTTGTCTCCTATACTAGAGCATTAGTCAGTCACTCAGTTCTCGAGAGTATCACGACAAGACAGGGTAAGCACAAGTGGGGTGTGGTGTCAACATGTTCCGCCCCTAGAAGGGGTCAAGTAACGCCCTCCTCCCCCAACCGTCAGGAAATGGAACCGGACTAAGTATAGACTAGACAATTGCCAATCTCCCCAAAATAACTCCCGCTCGACATAACAGGAACACTTAGAAGATTCAGTTTTGCTCCATCTGTGTTCCACTCAAAATGGGTATAATTAGACCTCGCCAAAGACAAAGACCAGAAAAACAACTGGTTAAATTTATTCTAGCGACAGTTCAGAGGGAATACTTAGTATTGTTTGTGAGAACAAAAGTTCCTTCTCAGTACCTGATGTGTGGCAGGTAACCAAGTAATCAGAGTAAAAACATAAATAATTAGTGATATTAAAGAAATTATACTAGCGAACTGAAATATACCTTTTTTGTATTGAACCTTTTTATTGCGCTGTATTTTATTTCTATCAAATAATAACAAATAAAATACAGCATATAATGTATACTTTATGCAGCTCATATAAACTATAGATGTCAACATGCCATAGGATTGAAAATCATAATTAATATTTAAAAAATTATTTTTAAAAACAAATAATATACATCATTAATTTTAACAAAAAGTGTCAAAAAATTATTAAAATAATATTGAATAGGATTTAATTTTAGGATTAATGTTTGTAAGCCACGCGTGCCCGGCTCGGTTTTCTATTATATACTCACCAATTCGTAAAAAACATGTTAAACATTAAATGATCTAGTACGATCTCGGCTCACAATAAATTTAAGTTAAAACTAAGGATTAAGTGGCAACCCTGCTGTTCATAATTATATAGAATCGTGAACATAGGTTCTTTTCGTAAATGTCCACTATAAATGAGACTATTTAGATTATGGCTTTTGCTACTTTTTGTCAGAATATTCGTAAAATTAATAATGCAATAATCTATCTATAAACATGTTATAATTGTAAACATTATGATTGTCGACTATCAAATTTTAAAATAGAGTTTCTCTTGGACAGTAGAACTCATAAAATATATTTATATATTGTAGATAATTGTTAAAAATGTATTTTGATTGAAGTTGACTTGAATCTAAAAAAGTATTTATTATCAAACATAAACTTCAATACAAATTTTATATATTTTATAAATTCTATAATTTGGACCCCAAGGACTTTTACTTTTTATTATTATATAATTGTTAAATAATCCATTTGGAATGCACGCCTGATCTGAACATGCATATTTACCATAAATAGTATCTTTTAAATGTGGATCAATATCGAAATCAGATCAAACTATGGATCATATGTTTTATATCAATTTGTTAAAATATTATAATCATGTTTTGTAGTAGTTATAATCCAGATCTGAAAACGAAATGCTATGATCCGGATCCAAATCTAAGACCATTAGCCCTGGATCAAATTTATTCATAATAAGTTAATAGGTTATTGCCATTTTGTAGACTATATAAATTTGGTATAATTCCCTAATAACATATATGTATGAATTGCATATAAAAATGCCACAACAATTTTTTTGGGATAAAATATATAAAATGATGTATATATTTGTGTATGAAGGGTGGTACTTTTTGTCAATCTGTGACAATTTCAATGTTCACAAACATTATAAGATCCCAAAAATATCGTTCACGAAATCCTAATTTCCTGCGGTACATCCATCCATTCTCTACAGATTATAGGCAATAACCTTTTCTAAGATTAATTTAAAAATAGAATTGTCCGGTAAGTGAGATAACCCCATCGCCCTCTGTGATGTTAAAGAAGGGATAGACGTATTATACTGTGGTGTCCACCTCACTATATCTGTCGCACGACGAAGCTATTACATACATATTTAAAAACATTAAAAATTTTAAATGCGTAGTTTCTTGCAATTTAAGTTGACAAAATAATTATTAATTGAAATTATTATTTATTTTTACAACAACTCAATATAGTCAGATAAAATTAAATAACACCGAACCCAGTTTAAACCTGATATTTTCTATTTTATTAAAGCGGGTAAATCTAAAATCTCGTTAATAATAGTAATTCCTCGTATAGTAACTTTATAATACACTTCCTTGTTATAATTGACAATTCCACATGGTATAAATTTTTAGTGTCAATTACAGTTAAATACCTCAAACTAGCCATGGCAGGCCATACTGAAAGAGTAGTCTGTTTCGTAAGAAAATGACCAAATTCTATATATCAAGGGAGCCAACATCTAGCAACTTATATTTTCACTAATCTTCTTTAATATTAATCTTCTATATTTTTTAATTCAACTTTTTAATAATAAATGTTAGTATATTGTTTAATAATATAAGTTTATATAATAGTATTATTATAATATTGTTATACATTCAAAAATTCACTGGTTAATAATAAAGAGTAATAATTTTTTGACTTAATAAAATTATAAACATTTTATTATTACATATAACTAAAAAAAGTTTTAAAAACTACTGTTTCGTTAATATAACTATTATAGATGATAAAAGAGAAAATCAACACTAATGTTACAAGCTGCAGCTATTCCTTTTGAAGCTTTAAATCCTGAAATAATTTTTATTATACTAATATTATAAATACATTGATATTATTTATTTGATATTGTTTCTAAACATTATGAAGGGTATGATGATATAAAAATTTTAATATTATCTCACCGATTTTAAAGCAGTAAGAGTAAAACAGAATTGTTACATATATTATAACAAATTATATAATTGTATTATATATTTTATATATTATAATTTGTAATAGTATTTGTTAATATTGGTTATATTGTCTGAACATGTATGTATAATATAGACGAAAAAATTTGCAAAATTTTAGTTTTTTATTCCATAAAAATCTCAAAGTGACATTGTTAAAAATAATCAAAATCATAAATCGTTTAGAAATAAATTTTATCACAAATATCTAAAAATATATATAAAGCTTATTATAATATAATGAAATAGTACTTCTGACATATTACACATAGAAATATACATTCATGTTAGCTATCTATAGATGTATAAAAATAATTCAATGTATGTTAATAAGTTTAGCAATGACGTCACTAATCAAGGAAAGTCTAATCTGGAGAAACGAAATTGTGTTTGAGATATTTCTCTACAAGTTTCAGATAATATAATTACACAAGTTTCATTGAAAATCATAAAAGAATGATTACATTTTTATTGAACTATTTTCTAATCATGTTTAACCTAATTACACCAAAAATATCACAAACATGACTAAACTTTCAATTCAGTTGAAATAAAATGAAAAATAGGTAATTGGAATTTTGTTGTATCGATACTGTTCTAAATATAGCGGCTATTCCGAGAAAATTGGTTAACTTTGATACAAAAATATTCAACACCTTAAAAGTCTTCCTTTATGGCTAAAATACTCTCAAAAAGTTACAGTATTATGGAATTACTATTAATACAAGGAGAAAGGTGCTGTTATAGAAATTTATCATTCAAAATTTGTTCAAGAATACATAAAAGATTTAAACAGTATCAAAAATTGATAACAATTGTGTCAACTTTATAACTATATATAAAAAACTACAATTATTGTCATCACCACCATTTACACACTTTCCGACGTCTGTCTAGAGTTTTCAGTCATGTATGAAAATAATGAAGTCCCAAATGACTAAACTCGATATCCAGATATAGGCGCAGGTTAAAAAGTATATAAATAAATTCTGTGCAACTATATTGACTTTTTGTATTTTCAATTTTTAATAATTGCATTATATATATATATTGCAATTAGCTCATTGGTGAATTAAACGAGTACACGAGAGTCAAGTACTTGAATATATACTTGAACTATATACTATGTATGCAATGATAGAATATACTCAAAAGCAGTTTTACCTACCAAACGGACTGTATATAAAACATAACATAAACATATACATACACTGGTAACTTGAAGTACCTTTCAGTCAATTGAAATATAATATTGTAGCTTATTTACTCTATAATACTTAAACTATGTAAGTGAAAGTCACCTTTTATCAACCAAAACCGAACAGGAAAAGTATCTCCGTAATTAAAGTAATTTATTTGATAACACGTGATAACGCTATAAATTTCATTTAAAGACAACGTAATGTAATTAAATTAATGATAAAAAGAGCATATCACATAGTATTTGTCTCCTAATAC
Source organism: Coelogynopora nodosa (assembly GCA_034780555.1). NCBI lineage: Eukaryota > Metazoa > Platyhelminthes > Proseriata > Coelogynoporidae > Coelogynopora > Coelogynopora nodosa. The sequence continues at coordinate 14,220 of JAUZND010003287.1, forward strand.
AGACACTAAAATTAAGTATACTTTCAAAACTGCAATCTTTTAATTTGCTGATGCACGCTTGAAAATATTAGAAGTAAAATCGTTCATTGCATGGAACAAATGTTGTAAAGTGTCCGAAATATGCTTATTCGTTCCATTTATAATGGTTTTCCAAATAATTTAGACAACATATTCGCCATTAACAACTTCATTAGCCCAAAACAAAACTGCTTTTTGCTCAGTTTGCAATTTTATTTGCATAAAATATAAAAGAAATGCTCGTTTGCTACAGCATAGGTCCAGGTTATTTTTATGATAAAACATTAAAACAAGTTGCAGTGTCTTTAAAATACTCTTATTTAAAAAGTTAATAAAAACTGTCTGAATTAATACTACAAAAGTAAATTTTAAAAATTTAACAATATAGCTCAAAATATATTTATTAAAATAATTTATTTATCATATTTTGGGTTTCCATAGAATATAAGAGTCATTTTTGAGAGTTACCTTTACTTACAAACCAGAAGACATCCTCAGATAATCTTTGATTCAAACCTTTTTAACAGATAAATGGGTAACTAGTCATCTTTAACAACAGGGAAAATAATATGATTAATTATATTGAGAATATATATATATTCAACTATAATTGTTATAGGAACAACAATTCTCTAACAAATCAAAGAGGTTTGTCAATCTAAGATAAATAGTATATAGTATAATCAATGTCTATAAATCTAAGACAAAATCTACATGTTTGTATATTTGTGTACACATCAGCCTGTGGAGTGTATTTTGGAGGTTATAAATATGTTTAGGTTAACAAATCACAAGAAATATTCAAAAACACAAAAATAAATATATAATTAAGTAAAACATAGGCAACAATTTGAAATAAATATACAGTCTGCACATTATAAATATTTTGTCAGAAAATTAATACATCACATACATCTTTTATTTGTATCTTTTACTTATTTAGTTAATTGCTTGATTCATTAATTATCGCAATTTTTTTAGCATTATATAGGAGATACAATTTCACTAAAGCTTTTCATCAATATAGCCTATAGCTCATCACCGAATATGATTGTCATTATAGAAAAAGAAAATTTAAGAAAAAAGCTTAGTACAAGATAACACAAGTTCTATTTACATATATACGTATAATATTTCGCTAATGATTGTCATAAAAGTCTACAAGGCGATGGGAATAGGTACAAAAACATAAAACTGCAATGTTCATCTATTCTGCAACGGCAAACAGCATCAAACTGGCGTTATTTTTAATTGTATAGTAGCATATATCGCAGGTATATTAAAGTAAAAAGTATGCAGTTTAGAATTCAGGTACTATTACTGTTTAATGTTATAATAAATTGTTAGCGAATATTTTTGAGAAATGAAAGTGTAAATCATAAGACAATAAACTTTTTTTTAACGTAAAGTCACAAATTATTAACCTCTAAAACGTGTACAGTTCGACAAAATTATAATTAGTTATCAAGAATAAATACAAAATTTTTCTTTAATTGAAGATCTACTAATATTTTAAATAAATATACACGTCCACATATATTTATACAAAATGTTATCTATATGTAGTTTCTATAGGTGTTTAGTGAGTATCTACTTTGAAGCACTCTAAACTTGTAAATTTAATCAATCGACCATATTTCGTATACCTATATATACAATGCGTGTCACGCACATATATATTTTATCAAGATAAAGCATGCAGAACATATATATAGTTAAAGATTCAGTACTTAAAATATTTTACATACATACAATATTGGCTTATAAAGTTTGTGTCGAAAATTGTTTAAAAAAGCGAGCTTATTGTATTCAAACATGTAGATAGTACGCAGTTTATACATACATTATGGTATCAACACTTTCTTTAAATTGAAATTTTCGGACCAATTTCAGTAAACATCAATTGCTTAAAATATTTTTCGTCGTCCATATCGCGAAATGTAGTAATCACACTTTCTAAACTTTTCAGAAGAGTCTAAAGTATATAAGAATATTTAGAAAATAGTAGTCTTGATTATGCAACAAATAGATTAAATGGTATTGCTAACAAAGCGCTTATTGTTATAATAGAAAGCGATTTGAACTACTGGAATCAGCACAAATCAAGGAAAATCAGGAAAAATCTGAAAATCGCAACAACAAAAAAACTATGTTTCGAATTATCCCCGTGTTGGTGTATATAAAATATACTCAAAAAGCTAATATTTCATTTCTAATCGTTATACCATATATATTTATATACATCATCTAAAAAGGTCCTAAAACAGTTTTAACTTCGTTAATCGTCTCCATTATACAGAATGCATTATTAAAGAAACATAGTTTAAATAAAAATATAAAATATATAAAAACATATTTTTCCTATTATTGAGAAGGCTTAGTGAGACAACAAAATTACTTATTTATGAACTAAATGGCTATCCTATGTACGCGTCTATGTATGTGTCTAATTCAAATGAATTATGCCAATAAAAATTGTTGATAAAGTATATAGTTTAGTATAATTGTTATTAAATGCTTTACCTTTAATTATATTATCTCAAATAAAATACAGTTAATATTTGTTTTACATAAAAACAAACGCTTTATATAGCAGGCCAAGCAAAATCGCACAACAAAAAACTATGCAACAGTAAATTCAGAAATACTACAGTCAAACTACAGTCGTAAATAAAAATGGCATTAAACAGGTAAGTGATATTTAACTTGGATACAATCAAGTAAAATATTATGAAGGCATGAAATACCATCTGAATTACGATTTCAAAAATATGTTTCGATAAAAATGAGGAACTATGGATAATTATACAATACCATCTGAAAGTCATAAACGCCCTGTATATATTGTTAGAATATAATAAATTACAAATATTTCCTCAAAACGTCCAGAGCTATGTCTTAATTGATCTAAATATAAACGAAATGATACTATCGTTATGGCCAAATCCTGATTTATTCTACCCGAAACCATCGAAACTAGGCCACACAGCGAGAGGTCAATGTGTCACGCCCAAAACAGCCAACCTTGCTAAGTATAGGTGGGAGTTAAAATATAGTTCCAGAAATTAATCAACTGGTCATCTAAATTATTATTTATGATAATAAAGAGGAGCACAGAACAATAAGAGACATTGCAAAGAGACATTACACTCCACTCTAATGAGGCACAATAAATATATTCTGAATGTTCTGGAAACATCAGTTAAATGGGTCGCTTTAAGTGCCCACAACTGCCGTATCGAGTTGCGTAATAAGGAGGAAGAAACGAACCACTAAATGCATTAGTTCAACTTATATTGTTCAACCGATCCGAAATAGCCGACAGTTAGACAGATAGATTCATTAGAAAAATTAGTAAATAGGACAATATTTAAATTATTAACGGTTTTAACGGATGCTTATAGTAATAATGTCTCCACCCAATATGAGTTAATGGCTTGCGTTGGTTTATGAGAGGCAATAATATGTCGTTCCAATGATTCATAATCGGTTCTAATTATACAAATAGTTTGACAAAACTTAGTTTATGGATAACTTTCAAGTGTATATGATATTTTTAAGTGTTTTGACGAGACGACAAAATCAAAGTGTAAATTTGTTATTAACAAACACGTATATATTTGTATATATACAATATATATAATTTATACGAATATATTGTACATCATTCATATAATTAGAAGTAATTTATACAACTTGACGAGTAGTTAATGTATAACCAGTCAATTACATTTATTATCAGCTATAACTAAGATTTCATACGCAGCTATTTTAATGCCATCATTTCTGACATTTTCAGGGAAAATTACAGTTTGGACATCGCACAGAATCTAATATCTTCCGAATATTTTAATCTGAAATTGTTAGTTAAATTTGTGAATGCATTATGCTGTTAGCATAATCAATCTTATTACATAATAATGCTAGGTATTAAAAATAGCATTATATATTTTTTTCGATAAAAAGTAAAACATCAAAATAAATTAATGTTCTACATAATAGAAAAATAGAAAAGAAAAGAAAAAAAAAATATATATATAGACCAATTTAAAGTAGGCAAAAAACGTATCAAACCATATACAGGATAAAATTATATTAGAATACATGCATATACTTAGCAAATATTTATAAATATAGAGAGAATAGTATAAATATTAAAAATATATACGGTGAGATTATTTTATGCGAGAACTTCATGCAGATGTCATAATTCATTTATGTAACGTATCACGTAATACAAAGACAAATGTCGCATTTCTTTAGGTTTTGTTAGGAACTGGGCTTTTTTCAACTGATTTATATAGAAAGGTGCCACAAAATACCATTTTCATACGGATTAAATACGATTTATACAGCTTGTATTATACGTGATTATTATATATATATTTATAATAATCACGTATAATACAAACTATGTAAAAAATATACAAAAAACAGAAAGCTTATTGAAAAAAGTGATCTATATAGTCAGGTTACAATTTTGTAGAATCTAAAAACAATAATAATGATCGTTTATCATAACAAATATATACAAATCAATATATTCGTCAGATAAAATCATTTTAATCGTGCATGGTGTAGGGGCTGTAAAAAACATTACTTACACATTTTAATACGGAATTATTATTTTAATCAACTTCTTATATAAAATAACAACAAATAACACATCAACTATTTTCATAAAATAAATAGAGCTATAAACCTGATTTAGGTTGGTCATTGTTACTCACTTTAATACGTTTAATTTAACAGAAAAATCCATTTAACATCTTATTCTATTTTAAATTGCTTAAAAATCATGGTAAGGATATACTTAAGAGTAGAAACTATTAAACCTTCATGTTAAGTATGTATTGTATATGCTATGTATAAACAATGTCATGAATATTTTTCAGTATAATATATATATATATATATATATATGTTTATATCAATTGAGTATTGTACATTATAATTAACGAACGTCATTTGCATAATATATGCAATGCTCATTAAAAAACGTTAAAACTTATAAGTAATTATATATTATAAAATTTCTGTGCCTATTCTTTACTTATAATATCAATTTGAACAAGAAATGACAAATGCCGCACGAGCACGACTGTCAGTTGATTGAGAGAAGAAAGAAAGAGATGATTTCACTTTATCATTATGCTTATTGATTGGTTTTTAATTAAAAGAATGTTCCAATAAATTTGTCATAAATAAGTCAAATGCAACGTATATATATAGGTCTCCTATCAAATAATATTCTTAACAAAAAATGCGTAAAGCATTGTCTAAAAATCCATTTCTATGATATTATTTCATATTTATATTTCATATTAATCTAAAAATGTTGGGTGTATAAATGAAATGGAACTTTTATAAATTGAAAATATACATAAAACTTTATTTAATTCAAAGCCTAATTTAGTAATATGAAACAAATTTAACTCCTTCTATATGTGTGCATGACTTTTTCAGTAGGTTATCCAATAATAAATACAAATTAAAACAAGTTCAGTAGAATAGTGATAAACATATAGTTCAAATATTTTAAAAGACTGTAAACGCTAGATATGTGTTAAAATTAAATATTTAACTAAATATCAAAAACGTTAAAAGATACGCAATAGGGCTTCATATCAGGCATGTATCAGTGCGTTATTAGGCATTACACAAATAGCATCCAAACGTACTTTTCCTAAAAGCAATGCAATATAGTACACACAGTAATGCAAAATACAGTCAAGTTACACACAGGTGGACAGAAAATCGAGGGGTAACATAATATCACAGTGTTGGAGACTATGCCACCTTACAGCAGCTTTGACGGCGACAGGAACGAGGGAAGAAGACCATGAAAACTCTGTTAACAACCAACCAGTATATGTGCGTATATATATATATATAGGTACCTATAAATGAACAAAGTGGATAAAATTAGCCATCTTATTTTTAGTCTTTTTACACACACAAACACGCACATGTGACTGGCTCCGCATTAGGTCGTCGTGTAGTCGCCTAGAGTTGTGAATGAAATCCGTGTATATCGATCCAGGAGAGAGATTTCTGCCGCATTGCTTCTTGCTTGCATCCTTTTCCTCCTGCTCTAGCAGCCAGTATCTTTTTTTCAAACCCACTCTTCACGTCAACCCTCGTTCCGTCTCAGCGCGACGCGGCGCTCCTCGTCGTCTTCAAAAATGTCTCACTCGCTGTACTTGTTCCCTCCGCCAGCCAGCCATCTTTCTGGCCGGGTGAAAGAGAGAGATAGAGAGAGAATTATCAGGCGCTCCCTACTTTCCCGGGTTTTCTCCCGCAGCTCGCAGCTCCTTCAGTCATTCAGTCAACAAGCAAGTAGCGGTGAGGGGCGCGGGATCGATATGGGAGTTGAAGCCACCTACTTTCACGTCTAGGCTTGATGAATGTGCAGTTGTTCTCTAAAGGCGAATGCAATTTACTAAATCGATTGCGAGTGGTCGATGCACGGCGACGGCGACGGACCACGCGGAGATCTCCCGACAGCATTCCCGGCGATGAATGAAGAGGAGTTACCCGGCATCCGACACCCTCTTGGATTATAATCTTATAAGACTCAAACAAAATTCTAAATTGAATACTAGAAGAAAAAAAAATTTTTTTTACCTATTTGCATTTTCGTTAAGATATTGTTCAATATACTAAATCTGATAATGGTACCGCCAATCATGTAAACACTACAAAACGTAATCCTGATTTGAATAATGCTCTATCATTCAAAATTCTTATTATTTAATTACGTAGAATAAATGATTTCATCAACTTTTATTGTAAATAACAAAACACAATATTACCCGTTTGAACTGTGGATTTTATCTGGTCTAACATATTATTAGCAAACTTATCATTAGTGATTATTTCGTATTGTGTCTCTTTTGTGTTGTGTATTTCTATAAGTGCGGCTGACAAAGATTACAATTATGCTGTACGGCGCTTTTCATGTACATCCCTGCTACCATTATTATACAGTTTTGCTAACTTTGAAAGGTCAAAATATTTAAAATAAGAAATAGTTTATTCGAATCATGATTTTTGTTGTATATATTTGCAATGTTTTGTTCGTGCATCCGTACAATATAGTGTAAGCGAGACGAGAACCCCACGTTTACTGGTTGACAAAAATATATACACACAAAATAGAAATAGTGAGCATACTTTGACCACATTTTGTCGGTTACTGTGGGATTGTATATGTGTTCAAAGAAAGGAATACTCACGGAATCTGAGATGTAATTCTAAAAACAATAAGTATACTCGAATTGTAGTTAATAAAAACATAATCAGATAGTAAAATCATTCACACATATACTAAACAGTTGTATGAAAAATAAAATATATTGTATAGAGTCTTTTGTCAGAAAACTATAGATTTATAATATTTCTATTCACCTAGATTACCAGTTGATAATCATTACAATATATATAAAAAATTATGTTAAGGTTATTTATATATATATCCAATGGACTGCATTTAAGCTGGGAAATAATTAATATTTAAATAGATCATCTTTAATGACATTTACAAAATATTTGTCAATATATGTTGTGTCAAAAATGAACAAAGTTACATTATAAATACAATTATTTAATTATTGACAACAAATTTAACGTAAATGTTTTTTATATAGTGTATTAAATATGTGTATATGTTAACGCTTAAAATCTCTCATTAATAAGTCATTATATTAGAAAATAAACGATTAACAATTAAATAAAAACTTATCGATATAGAATATGAAACACAATTTATGTTGCTACTTCAATTTATTACGAAGTATTTAATTTTGTTTGGGAAAAATACCATACAGGGTAAAAAAAGGATTCCACTACTTTTGAATTACCGCTCATCTTACAGTTGATACGTTAGTTTTTATTGTTTAAATCTAAACAGAAAACACAGATTCTCATTGGCTTCATCGAACACTTTAGTAAACTATATCCATGCTGATTGACTATATATATATAGAACTTTCAAAATTGATCAATCTCCCATCTCCAATTCACGAGTATATAGGAGGAAAAATACTTCGAATATACTTTCGAATCCCCTCCAAGTACGCACGTTCACCAGCTGTTCTATACCACCACTTGAAATAGGCAAGATTAATTTTATTCTACCTCAAGCACATGTGAATCTTCTGAGATATTGAATATTCCGTGCGTCATGCGTCAGTCACATTTAAGTAAACCACTAATGAAACGTTTCTATGTGGATAATTTAGGAAAAAAACACTTTCGGATACATCTAAATATAATTTTGGAATATGTTAACTATCAGTTTTAAAACGAAGTCGACACTATAATCTAACAAGTACACCTGAATAATTCGCTATAATATTGGGCAAAATGTAAAATGAAAGGTTACAGAAGATTAACGCTCGTTTGTGTAGTGACACAATACAGTATTATATTATTATAATCATGATTTGACTGAGTATATAAGTTACTGCTAGGCATTATTATGATAAAAAGGGTATACATGCTGCAAATTTTTAACAGAAATAGCCACCCGCCCACTAAATATGTATGTTTAAACTTCATGTAAGCCGATAAGAGAAATACACATTTCAATTGTGTGGAAGATAGCAATATTAACCTATAGAATAATTTTTCGCATATTCTGCTGAATAAATAAGAAAACTGTTCAATTCTACAAAAGAAAAGATTATAAAAATTACTTTTAAAATATAGTTGCAGACACATTAAATGTTGCCAACAACATCAGCATATAAAGGCCTCACAGGAAATAATACTGCTTTCCGCTATAAAAATAATGCAGACAGGATTGTATGCGACAGCATAAATCATTAATGAATGAGGGGGAGTTCTTTTATAATTGTTTTCCTTCAACGACCACATAATGCCTTCTGTGGTTCATTCCTAGATTTATAAATATAGAGTTTAATTATAAACCAATTAATTGAACAATTCCAATAATGAATAAATAATCGTGTTTTCATATAAGCTTACATCCCTTAATATAAATATATACATACATTGTATATAACGTATTCAACATATACACTACATTCATAAATAAACATCGATACTATTTACAAATTATATTAACCAAAGTGGTCCAAAAATATTACATTTACAAATTACTAGTCTATTCTAGTTTATAACTATCAATGCAATAGGGAGCTGAGGATTTGAGCCATTCCATTTTATTGATATTTCACTATACATCTTACTTACTAATGGAGAATATTTCTATCACTAAAATTTCCTGTTTAGGTATTCAATTTTATTAATTTGAGGTTCAAATCCTATCTAGAAGCTATTATAAAAAAATGTCTATGATGTTGATGCATATCCTAATAAATGTTAAAAATCATAGTATAACGCGCCATTTATCTGCAGCAAATGAAAATATCTATTTTATGAGAAACAATTAAAAGTGAAATCATACTGCACTTCTCTCCTTCCTATTAAACATAAGCAGATATGGAATCATATATGAATTAGTAAATCGTGTAATAGTCGCATAAACGTAATGCATAAAGAAAATCACTTTTATTGACATATTGGTTTAAATATTGTCGATAGATGTGGAACTATTGCATCAGTGTTTACTATTTAATAGTGGAAAGATTTTACTCTTTTTAATTTTATAATTAGGAATCTTTAAATAAAATTCGAAAAATATAAGTAAACGAATAGGAATTTGACATATTTACAAAACGTTGATTATAATGGCTGTAATGCCTAAAGTAGCACAAATATCTCACATATAGCAACATTATTTTTCATGCATGATTGTTTTGTACATATATTTTGTACATTATATATTTCGGTTAGCTTTAAAAAATGACTTACAATGCAATGTATGTCTTCCTTATGGTCATAATTTGTAATCGTATATATTATTAGTTACAAATGTGCAACTAACGTAACACTATGTTAATGTCTTTATTTCATATTAAATAACTTTAAAATAATATATATTTGCATTATTATGTGTTAATAGTTTATTTTTAGTTATGTAAAAATCGAAAAGCACTCTTAACAAACCAAATTTTCAGGTTTTCTTGGCATTATATAAATAATTTGAAAAAACAAACAAGATTATTAAATTCGAAAAAAGCAATAATCGATATGACTTCCACTAAACGTTAATCTTTAAATTCTTAAATCAATCTGGTATATTACGAAATGAAACAGTTCTAAATAAAGGATTCTGATTAATTTTAAGCACATATTGTGCGTTTGATATTTCAAAAAAATAAAAACCAATTTCTATACTTTGTCATCGATTTGAACTTTAGTAGCTATTATTATTTAAAAATATACATGTATTATGCAAAATATTACTTCAAATATGTTATAACCTTTTACAAGACCTTTATTTCATTACAATTAAACTATTAAATATAGATATCTGACAGTTAATGACTTAATTGTAAAAATATTAATAAATTTTTAATAAATTTTACCTTTTCATATAGTTGTGGTTTTTCACGCCGATTTGGGGATATGTTCCCAATTGACCATTTCCGCTTATAAAATTTTAAAATTAAAATAAGACCTTAGCGCTAGAATACGAATGTAAGAAAACATTTAAATAACCAAAAAATATATATATTAAAAATTCGTCAAAACTATAATTCGAAGGATGAGAACCTGTACAATAAAAAATAGCGCTAAGTTGAATATTATAGCAAAAAAATAGAATTCAAAATAAGGAAATTTTTATGAAGAATTCTTGCTGCTATTTGACAATATTGATTCCTCTGACTTGTCGGCATTAGGAATTATAATCAATCATGTAATTATTTACCTTAACGTATACTCTCGACTAGTAGGACAACAACACATATTAGAGTTTTTGTTATAAAGTTTCCCTTTCTTTTGTCTCAAACATAATACCCGTCATCGTTACAATTCCACAGAAAACAAAAAGACGAACTCGTATAACGATATAGAGCTACCTGGCTACCCACAGATAAAAACAGATGTTACAGAATGTATAATTTCATGATCATGTGGTAGGAAATATCAGTATCCCTGTAAACAGCGCTCGAATTGTAAGGGTTTGTTGACGAGCTAGTGTCTACATTTACATAATAATACATGCAATTGACTTTGGTCGGGCGGTATAAAACGATAAACTAAATAGGTAACTCGGTTGTCTATATAGTTCGGAATAGCATAGTATATAGTGTTGTTCAAGCACTCGTACGTATCTAGATATAAACTTAATACGTGTTTAAAATGCATACGATGATGAAGTGTATTATTATGAAGTAATATTAATGTATAAAAAAGTAGTAAATTTCTTTATTTATTAAAAATAATTTCTCGCATGTAAAAACGGTATTATTATTATTAAAAGAGAATTATATATAACATAATGATACAATCTTTTAAAGTACTTCTGAAAATAATTTTCAGTAATAATAATGAAATACATTTCCATATTTTTACGTATTAAAAAGTAGCTGTAAATATTAGGAATGTGAAACTAATGCAGTAAATAGTTTTTAACAATCACTAAATATGACTGATCTTTGATATTTGAAGCTTCTATTCAATCATACTAGGACAACAAGCGAAAGTACACAATATAAAACTAATTTCTGAACAATGTGTGATTAATAAAAAAAATTAAAGGCTGCGTTTTTTCTATTAAAAGCTGTTTACTGTAATAATAAAATCATCGTGGTTACCATGTTATGCTGTATTGGCATGATTATTATCATAAAACTATTGTAATTCAGATGTGAAGATTTTATTTTAAAAAATCTATTTCTTTAACTAAGTTTATCGAACAATTCGTACATTAAACATTCTACTTTAAATTTACAGCTGACACTGGTTCACCAATAATTGACAACCCCCCACCCCCCCTTTGCGGCCATATTTGCAAGAGTAAAAATAGATCGACACTAAAGAAGCATATACAGAGCAGGCTACATTATCTGACAGCCGACTATGAAGTAAATATTTTCACAAAACTATACTGAAAGAAAAATTGTGTTTTGATCGTTCATCAAAACTCTATTATTCTACGGAATGACTGTCATTTTCCCATTCTGCATGTCTCCGACTTACAACGTATAAAAAGCATGACTTACCATCGAATCGTATTATTGGACCGTATTCACCTGTTTTGTGAATACATTTTTATCCAGATACAATAAACTCAACTTATAATATGTGATTTAAAATAGTTCTTCTTTTTAATATTATTATAACAGTCTATATTCTACTTTCAGCATAAACGCGGTATGGTCAATATCTTGCCTGCATTATATCTCGATTTGTCTTAGATTCATGGGGCTCGTTGAATTCGGTGTAGCGCAGAAGGACACGGTCCATGTCGGAGCTGGCATACTGGAACAACTTCTGCGACCCGTTGAAGATGATGAGCGCAATCTCACAGTCGCACAGAACACTCAGTTCATAAGCTTTCTTCATCAGGCCTTGTTTGCGTTTGTTAAACGTTACCTGTCAAAGATTTGGAGAGGGAGTAGGCACTGAGTTGGGTAAATATTGATTGTTTATAGATTCGATTTGATGTAGAATATTACGCTTTACTCCTGGCAAGATATGAAGGTTGTATAATTGCAGTGTTATTTCATATTTACAATAATAGTCGCTTATTGTATATCCTTCATTTCATAATAATATAATTCATTAAGATGGTATATAAAATACGTATAAATAAATGAAACATTGAATTGATAATTTATTATATGATAAAGAGATATTCATTGAAATGTTAAACAAAAATTAGAAACATATATATAGTTAGTAATTACTGCTAGATATTATTTAAAGTAATGATATAAATAAATTAATATTCAAAAATACATTATCTGCACTCAATATTATATATCTGTATGACGTATACAATGCAGTATGTATACCTTTTACATAATTAGGTAATATGTACACTCACATGACATATATAATTCTTTACTAAATTCCATATCTCATCATTGCTGGCCCATATACATTTTTAATTATAATATATCCTTCAATTATTCCAAGTTAATTATCTGAATAATGAGTTCTCTAAACGTTTATTACCAACCGCGAAGATATATATTTAAATTTAAATCTTAATCTTAGTGCCTGTGTATTATAGAAGTAATTCTGTAGCCAGAGTACCTCCCGATGAAAAAGAAAACTATGAAATAATTTTAATTTTGAAATGCAAACATAGTTTGAATATTAATTCTACATATTAATTAAATATATTTATAAAATACATTAACACAATAAAAATATGGAAATTCTGAAAAATAAAACGATTATGCCACTTTGGGAACCTTTCATTCCACCATTAGTCTGGTAACCTATGCCTCCCTTAATCTTCAGATTCGGGAATAATTCGCCGACCCGCAGGATATAATATACAAAAAAAATATTCGAAAGAAATAGCTGATCCGCCCGCGTTCATAACTGCATTTTAAATAAATTATCTTTTTCGATTATAAACTAAAAATTAAAATGAAAATGAAGCTGTTATGAAAATGCAAGTAATACAGGCCAAGTTGCACAAACATTTTTTTAAACATTATTAAAAGTCAACATACAATCGTAAGCACCGAGAGTAGCTAATTTTGGTCTAAGAATAATTATTATCATAATTATTAGATGAAATTGTTGCTAATGCTTCACAGAAAAAGATTAGTAAAATATTAAATGTAAACATATTTAAAGTCCAGACCATAACTAAGTAATATAAATGTTTTTGAAATTTACCCATATTCTTTAGATATATAAAATGACTCCTTGGAAAGTGATATATCATTGATCCCTAATTTATTTGATAAATTTGTGATTTATAAATAAACGCTACTTATATCATTTTTATATGCTAATTATTCAATTTTTATAAATTAAATCAAAAAATGATTCATTAAATAAGTTTCCATTAGTAATTATTATTATATATATAATTTTTTTACATATCATTTATGAAAATATTTTCTATATAAAAGTTTACAAAAAATTATGACATCTTTAAATAGATATATTTCTTTATATTCCAGTTCAAGTATAATGGATCTACATTTCCAATTTGTTAGTCAGATAGTATCTAAGAATGGCTTTTGTCACTCACATAGATATACTTATATTTGAGATGTATAAACAAGAATAGTTATTTTTCTGAATAAATTAAAATTTGTGTTCAAATGCGAATTTATTCTATTTACTAATCATGTCTACAAAGCACATTGAAGGTAAAGAATATGCTCAACCTGTCATTCATTCAGTGGACTATTACTATACAATATATAGTTACTTCTTGTTGATCCATTAATGTTATTGAGATAACTATTGAATAATTGTTACTTCTGAACCTATTATTTATGCAAAGATTCATTTTGTCAAACATTTTGGACAATTAAAAAAACTTAAATGTTGAGACGAATCTAATAAAATTGTTTAAATGAATGAAATGTGAGACACTACATTAAGATAACATAATTGTTATTGATCCAATAGTTTCTTTTATATAATTAAGTTTTTTTTTAATTGCACATCAAATTTAATAATGAGTAAATATATGGTCAGTGGTTATACAATATATAACGTAACTCTTTAATTCGAAACGTCTACCAAAACATAATAGTACATAAATGAGGGTATTACTTTTTATTCATAATTTAAAATAATGTTTTATTATGAAGAAATATATAGGTAAAAACGAAAAAATTTAAAAATAGCATTTTTCGCAGTATTTATTTTCTGACATATAACAAATATTTAAAAGAAAATCATAATTTCACAATTTAAGAGAAAAATAATCTTAAAAGAAATTTCCAAAATCCTTTTTTTAAAAAGCAACTTCTAACTTTTATTCTATTAAGAATAAAATTAATTTTGAAAACTCACTTGACGGTTTCGTTCATCTTCAATTCGTCTTATTTGTATTTTCTTTCGACCCATTTTGTCTGCTAGAGTTGATGTACAAAAAACAGATAAATATAAATAATATAATAACATTTTTTATATAAATAGTTAATGGTTTAAAATAATCACGAATACCCCTTAGTAGTATGGGAAGGGTCGAATTGGGATCACTACCGACCTTTGACTTATGACCACGCACCCCCTATTCCCAAGCCAGAAATAGTATAAATAGAGACACTATTGCATCTAAAATTTATTCCACTTCCAACTCTTACCACGAACGCCATTTTCGCGTGTTCCGTTTACACTTTTTAAGTCGTTATATTATTTTAGTTTTATCTAATGTCAAAACTATTCATCAACGCTGCTGATGTCACACAAGATTTAGGTTATGTCGCTAACAAGTTCAGTAAAGTTGTCAAGACTGGTACGGACAGAGGCATAATACGCGTCATTATTGTCAATCGTTCCAGACTGCTAAAGGGAATTCACAAGTATACATTTTGTGATCAAGAGATTGAATAACTGGGTGACTACAAATGATCTCCTAACTATTGAAAAAAGTTACGATCGTAATCTTTACGCAGCAATCACTACCTTTAACAGTCATGTTAACAAGGCACTCAAATCAATAACAGGTGTACCTCTTGCTGTTCGGCCAACATATAATTCACAGGACGCTGCATGGCTCAAATTGGCTCAGGACTTCAGCGTTTATGACTGGGATTGGAAAAATGATCGGTGCCTTTAAGTACGGATTTGGTCAATATAAAAATGGTCATTCGTGCAACCAACCTCTATAAGTACCAGCACAGTACGACGCCCTACAAACACAGTGTCCTAGTCGAGGTCTACCAGCAGCGATTTCATAAGAGTGAGCCCCCGAGTGTGCTTTCGAAAATAAGAAAAAGGAGTCTACTACTCCTGCTACTGCTGCTGTTGCCGACAAACGAGAAGTGTGTTTTAAAAATAAGCAAAGAAGAGCACACTACTTCTGCTGAGTCTCCAGTCGAGAAGATGAACTCGACAAATGAGATTATGATGTAAGGTTATTTATTTGAACATTATTAGTTTTGACTATGAATATTTATTTAAACATTTACTGTATAAAATACTTGTTTTCATGAGTAAATGTTTAATCATGTTTTGTTATTAAATAAATAATTATATATAAATTAAATAAACGTGTTTTTTTATATCTAAGTATTGGGTTTTATTTATTATTTTAAAAATTTTGATAACGATTGGATCAAATGCTTAGAAGGGTGTAGTACTAAAATTGTAGTCTAATGATATTAATCGATTATTCAAGTACAATTATTGATATTATTGTCTCTAACATGAGTCATTATGGTCATATATTGCACGATCAGGATGATTTCAATGGGAATTCTGACTAAATGGATCAAAATATCTTTTCGAATCAATAAAGAACACACTTTTTATTATTAATATAATAATAAATTAATAAATATATTACTAGGGAGGAGCAAATGGTGATATATAAGAAAGTTACACAGTAGTACTTCATTATATATATAGTTTGAGATATAAATGTACTTTAATATAGTGGATGCATTTTATCATTAGATGTTAAATCAATGCATCACGCACTCTGTTGTCAAAGAAATACCAAAATCGTTTGATACTTTCCCGTATGAAATATAGGTTACAAAAAGAGTATCTTCTTGAATTTTTTCAACTTCTTCTTCGATTCGTTCCATTGCCTCATAATTTTTCATATAACATATAATTGAATAGTTCAGTAAAATTCACCATTTTGTCTTGTACTTTGTGTTTCAACTCTTTTAAATTAAATTTTTTCTGTATGTTTTTCTGTATGTCTTCCAGAATTGTAGTTAGAAGCGTCGACACTTTCTCTTGCACCTCGTCCTCTAGCATATCCTTCATCGATTTTATTGATGTTTCCTCCTCGTCGGACTGTATTGATTCCTTGCAAGTCACTGATTGATTTGAGTTTTATATCTTGTTCGACATCTTATGTTGATTGATATTGATGCAGTATGGCAACTTTGGGAATATCGTTTCGTCGGTATCTGTGCAGAATTATTTTAAATTGTCATTTCAGTTTCGTAGGTAATCGATTTCTAGAAAAATATTTCCATAAAAGTAAAAAATCGTCGGTACATATTAGTCTTGACAACTTTACCGAGCTTGATAGCGACATCACCTAAATCTCGTGTGACATCAGCAGCGTTAATGAATAGATTTGCCATTAGATAAAGATGAAATAATATAGCGACTTGGAAAGTGTAAACGAGAGCGCGCAAATACGCCCGTTCGTGGTAAGAGTTGGAAGTAGAATGAATTTATGCTGTAATGACTTCTCTATTTATACTAATTCTGATTTCAAAAAAGTATTATGAAAGGGGGGTATGTCAAAGGTCAAGTGGTGGCCCCGAATCGAACATTCCTATACTATTTCCTTTATCAAAAATGAAATTAGGATGATGAAAAATAATTATTTATGGTAAAAAATTTAATAATATAATTTTAGTTGTTAATGACGGCATTTGCTTTTATTCATTTTTAAAATAATAATATATGTATATAATCAAATTTATTAAAATAGAAACTACAGAATGCATCAAATTAAATTGCGTTGCTAAGCTCTGATCACTTGCATACCTACTCAAGTTACAATTGCGGATTGTTCTATATATTGTAGATGAACAGATATTGTGTGGTATTTAAACCGAATAAAAGTACTATAGAAATGGGTAGATTGTGGTTAATACGAATAGTTGATGTAAGGATGAAGATATTACAACTATCAGTTAGTTGATAGTCGCACTTAGTCGATACAGTTATGAATATGTTATACATATGTCTTTTATATGACGTACATATATCTCAATTTGGCATGGCTGAATTCTTTATATAGTATTCATGAAAAGGATTGTTACGATTCCTGAGGAGCTCTTCAGTGTATGCAGTCCAGCTCAATAATTTGTTGATAGGGTGTATTTGCCATATGTAGATACCATACAATCCCAAGACACGGTTTAACTTGTCTAGACTAAAGTAGGGTATTTTGTTGTTTTATAAATCATTAAAGGTATTTCGAATATACCCATTTTTATTAAAAACAAGAAGAATGTGTATGAAACGGTTTATTGGGTATGTCATATAAATTTGTATATTTAAAAGTAATACAGTGTGTAAAGAGCATACATGTCTAAACTAAAGAAGAATTAGGTGGACATTAAGAGACATTTTCTTCCAGGGTTCATTCATGACAGAAACTATTGATCAGATTTTTATGCTTCATTTATTTAGATCAGTCAAAATTTCATAAATATTTTTAAAATCAGAATAGACTAATGTTTCAGTGGATAAAAATAAATGACTAAAAACAACACTAGTAATAAATACACGCTCTAAATTTAAATACTTAGACATTATTTCTATAATTACACCAAACATTTGTTATGCAGAATGAATATTTAATTTCTATTGTGAAAATTAATATAATAAATATTTTCAAATGTAAATTTATTGATAACCATTTATAGTGACTGTATAAAATGAAAAGAAAACCTTACTTGCAGCAATTAAATATAGAACAATCATTTTACCTGTCCCATATCACAAATGACCACTAATTAAACGATATTACACCTTCTTTACTCAGCTAGTATAGCAGTGAGCAGCATCAACTAATCCAGATTATAAACATTACATATCAATTTACAGTTTTCAAATCTTACAGATAACACAAGTAATATCTTTTTTACAATCTTCAACTCTTTATTAGTCTTTTTATATTTCCTATGGTGAGTTTCTCCAAATTGTAAGTATATAAATATATAATAAAAGTATACAAGCTAATGATATTTAAGAAACTCATTAGAAGGTATTGCATAATAATATGAGAAAGCATACTATCTGTCACTATAGATTAAACAAGAACAGAAAATAAAAACATAAAATTATAAGTAAAGTCAAAGGAAAAGGCAATGAGATAGAGTCAAAAGAATAAAATCTACAGGAGTAAAAAAGTCAAAAGATCTGGAAAACTATCAAAGGGAAACTCCAAAGACAAATTCGAAACCACCATTCAAAGAC
>JAUZND010003288.1:0-12346 GCA_034780555.1 Coelogynopora nodosa
GCGTGTGATCTGACTGTGTTCACCGCACACTGTCTGTTGGCACGTAGAACATGTTTGTCCCCTTTTTCGGCTTATATCCCGGCGTAAAAAAATTATTGGGGCCTAATCGGGATTGGATCCGGTCAACCCGTTGGGCTGAAATCGGGGGAGTTCCGCGCGGAAAAATCGGGGCCGGATCGGGCCAAAAAAAAATTATCATAAAAAAATGTCATACTACTCGTAATTAACGAGTAGTATGACATAACAAATTAATGTTTAGGCAAATAAAATTAATATAAAATATTATAATTAAATTGAAAGAAATTAATGATTAAAAAAAAAGTTCCCGGAAATAAAAACAAGTGTATAGTTCCATTAAACCATAGTATATTATAGCATAATTCATATATAATATAATACAAAATGTACATTCTGATCATCATGAGTTCTAATAATATTCAAGAAAATTCATTTTAACTATTAAGTGTATCATTGTTAACCTCATTCATACCAAGGCAGCCACAGTATATATTTACCTATACAATTAAACTATATCCATTTAATAATTATAGACATATAGATTTCCAAAAGACAATTATATTATATTAACGTTATAATTATAATGCTACAAAAATAGATTGGTATGAATAAGGTTAATTGCAATAATATGTAATTAGAAAATAACTCTATAGAATGTAAAAATTAATAAAACTTTACATTCGTACATATTAAATAATGTAAATGCTGGTTCTATAAACCATGGTATAGTATAGCATAATTCATATATTTAGATATGGTACAACAAATTCTTTCTGAGCAAAAATGAGTTTCTAATAATAATAATTTGTAAATATTAAAGAAAAAAGTGTATCAATGTTAACCCATATTAAATCCACCTTGTGTCGCGGCGGCCCAATAAACATTTAATTCCCTATAGCATTTTTCGTTTTAAGTATATAACGTTAAAATTCAATGATAATGACTATAATTACGTCCACTGCAACATAGTATATATTTAAATAATTTTGCAACGATATAGTTCACCGTGGCAGCTCCTGCCATCAAAGCTTACCAATCGATTTAGTAGTATATCAGTATATTATTAAAGAGACAGATAATGTATATTTAATTTACATTCTATGTTGAAAGAATTTTCTCTAGAAATTCGCTATATTAATAATAGTATAGACATATATTGGCCGCAACGGGCAAGACAGACTGATGTTACATAAATAAGGTGAACTAAATAGGATTAACGCAATATATAAATCGGAAATAATTCCATAGAATGTAAGAATTGTAGTCTACATTATTTATAAATATATATTTCTAACATTTGAGTTTAAAATTTAACTGTATCTTGCTAAATAAAGTCGTATTCTTTAAATATGTAATACCATAATGCATAATTATAAACAATTCAAATTTGTCAACATATTTTACTTATTAGTTATTAAATAAACTACATGAAATGTGCATTTAGTCACCAGACATATTATATAATAACCATTCAAATTGCACTTATGTACTTATATAATAAAATGTATTCTAAAGGATGGTAACTACAAAAGTAAGAAACTTTGCTGGTTGAGGAAAGTCTAGAAATTGAAAAAGAGATACAGTCTACTCCTGTTAATCCAATCCCATTGGTTTCCTAAAATGGAGGTGGTCGGATTGTGAAATGGGATTAAAAATAAATAAAACATAAATTAAATGATTTAAATATCATCGTTAATTTTCTTTATCATTTAAGTAAATGTACGTACCATTATACGTTATAGCAGAATGCCAATCAAATGATCTACTACAGAAAATTTTAGCGAAAATTGTAAAATTAGATAACAAATTTCATTTTAATAAAATAATAAATTAGAACATAAATGATTGTCATATACATAATCAGTGTTAGTTAGCCTGTCTAAGTAACTGCTTCAATGAGCATACATTCGTATGCTCAGTTGCGCATATCTCCATATTACGTAAAGTTTTACTCTCCGACATACACATATATTTTGTGTTATTATACATTATATATTTCTGTTATTGGACATGTTAGAAAATATTATATATTTTATTGTATTACAATCCTACATTTGGATTAACGAAGGTAAAATCAATAGATTTTTGTGGATATATTATCTGAAATTCAGCTCGGAATCAGAATATGAGAGGCGGTTTAAATGAGTCGGAATAATGAGGGAGTCGGATTAACGATGGGCGGATTAATGGGAAGTAGACTGTATACCTAAAGTAAAAGAAATAGAGCTAATATTTAGATAACTAAGAAAGTATAAATAATATGTATGTGTACACTAATTGCTATCATCACTAGATAAACGGCGTGATCTTTTTGGTGGTGGCATACCGATGTCTTCCTCATCTTCCTGCTGAGCCTGTCTTTTGTCCAAGGACTGCCGTCTTCTATCGTCTCTCCCACCAAATCGATCACGCGCGTTGTTGAAAAAACGTGAAATGAACCCCTCAACCTCTCGATTGGTGACGTTTGGGAATAAATGTTGAGTAGACTCTACAAATAAAATAAATGTATTCCATAAACAGGACTGTATTATAAGCTATATCTGGTAAACATGTACTTTATTATATAATATACTTTATCAACAGTCCTTTTTTAACATTCAATAACTCGACTTATTCTGTTATCGTCGATATTTTTGCCTAACCTCTAACATAAGGAGGCCATTTCAGAACTAATGATGGGGTAAATTATTTGAGATTATAATACTGGAAAAATTCAACACTACAGTTTAGTTATTAATGTTCCGAATTATATAATTTTTACGTGAACTTTTACTAAAACAGAGATAAGCAATATAAAATATATCATTTATATTATAATACAGCGTTAATAGCTCTATCAAAATATGTCATTTTATATTGTACTATGCATAATAGACATCATTGTGATTGATTATTGCTATGGTGCAAAGTCGTAATTAATTAAACTACACAAGAAAAGAAGCTAAAAATGTTGTTGTTTCTGCAAGTTGCGACTATAACGGCATAAAAATGTTATAGTAAATTATATTCCATAATTTGTATGATTTCAGAACCACCCGTCGATTTGTTACAAGAACTACTTGGTGTCGCTTGTAACAATGTGTACGTTGTGTAGAATGTAAAAGTAAACTATTTATATTTCTATAAATAAATACATAAACCATTCATATATAATATGAACCTGGTAAACCTCTCATGGAATGAGCGCCTTAGCATACATTTTACAATTAATCGAGGAAATAGTTTCGTATAGTGTTTAAAATAGGCATATTATAGTTTATCTTTAACCAACCAAGTAATATACATTACTTAACTTGATTATTAAATGATAATACTAAGTTCCTAAATAAACATCAAAACAAAAAATAGGTGAAATCAGTGTAAATTGTGTAAAGCAAAATATCTGCCACAAAATTTGTTTAAATGAGCTGAAAGTTTGTAGTGTCATTTTAATACAGATGTGAAATAAATTTGGATTATATTAAAACTTATATAAAACTTTATTATTAAAACAATAAAACTTACTTGTTATGTCCAACTCCAGATGTTGATGGAGTTTGGGCTTGCCACCTGTCCCCGTTCTGTTGATCTTTGTCTGGATTTGAGGTCCCAACAGCTTTTGGAGTAGGCGGCAAACGTGGTCCTTGCCATCAATTCCCCCTTCGCGTTTCATCCATGCTAGCTAAAGAAGGCAATCCAATGGAACGTTATTAATATTATTCCCTTCTAAGGGAAGATTAGCTAAGATTAATATATGTAAGTATAAATTTATATTTTACTGTATATTTCTTGTTTAATATATAAATAATGCATACTAATAATAAAATGCAACATAAAGTAAAATTGATCCACTCAATTAGTACCACTCAAAACAAAATTAGTAAATAAAAAACAACACTTTTTGAAGTCATAGATATTTGTTATAGCATTATATTGACAAACTTTATTATATTGGCGTTAACTTTAATTTAGGGTTGTTTTTTAGGTTGCTACTTAAAAACTAATTGAATTTTAAACAGTAAGACATATTCCTCTCTCTGATTAAATATAACAATTAAGACATTAACCATTATAATTAATTACTACCATAAATACAATTCTATTACAATATCATGACATTATAATTAAATACTTACTGATATAACAAAAAAATTTAACTAGTGGAAAAACTAGCGTTCGTGAAAAGAAATCAATAAAACTTATAAATAAAATAACAGAATGTTACGGTTTTAATAAAAATGTAACGGGATTTAATAAATAAATTTTCTCTTCGTTAATTTGACCATTTGTATTGGACCATTTGTAATTTCCCTGATTATTATAAACCCAGCCTGATATAACATTACCATATTTTTGGAGTGGTTTTGTACATCCGTATACTGGCACATGCTTTCGAAAATGGGAAAATGTGCCAATGTGGAATCTGGTCCTGCAGCCGTCCCTCCAGCGATTGTACTCTCCAGCTGGGATATGCGCCTTTCCAGTTTTTGGATTGCGGCACTGTGGCAACTTTGCTCCTTTGTGAAACCAGCCATGAAGAATAATAATGCTGAAATATTGAACACAAAATTAAATAGACCATTAAAAATTTTATTTAAAAAGCCACGAAAAATATGTAGGTCTATTTCAAAAACCAAAAATAGTAAATAATATTTGTTAGTGTGTATAACTAGCATCTTTATTTTTGTTGGTATCAGGTTAAAATATACATATTAAATAATATAAAAATCAATGTATATAATAATTCCAATATTATCAATAGTCTAGTAGTAATTAGTATTGCGATATTATATTTGCATACTTTTATACAATAAGTGGTATTTCATCATTATTAATTCATATTACTAATGGTTATATAGCTAACTGAGTTATATTAATTTCCGTAAAATTAAATGAATTTATAAATTAGCTTATGGATAATTTGATGATTCACATGAATCGAATCCCACAACTTTTATTATGTAAGTTTGAAAACATATGTCCTATTGAAATAACCTGTGACGTACGCAGATGTCCTTGATTTATTTTGTTGACATATTACGCAACATAATTTAGACGCTACAAAAGAGTGTACGAACACAGACGGCAAACATTTGCATGATACTATAAGTTATAAAAGGTTATTCTACTATAAGTATTTGTCGATAAATATGCAGAAATTATACTCCCTCCTATATAATCAAGAGAAATATACGATATTCTGTGATAAATTAATAGAGCTGAAATCCGGAACGTGAGAGGTATAATATATTTTAAGTAATTAAGTAACCTCTATTACTATTAAGTAATTTCTAATAGGACTCCCCCTGTTGAGGTATGGTTCTAATAAATTTGATAAAAAACTAATAACATCCACATACCATCTTGGGAAGTCATATCCAACTCTTGGCACATAGTCTTCATGCTGTAAAAATATTTTAAGATCGAACGAGCCTCGTTATCCCTTGGAGTACCAGATGAGCACGAAGGAGAAGATGCAGAAATATGCTTAGAAACCGGAATTAGTGATATAGATGCAGCAATTGGTGGGAGCTTAGACCTTTTGGGTGTAGCTGAGAGAGGTACAGTTAGATTAGCCCGCTGTGGAGATAATACAGCAGACTGTTGACGTTGTACTGCATCATAATCAAAATCTGAGTCATCAGTAGCAGTGCAATAATCCTAAAATTAAAATGAAAAGATCTGAAGTGTATATTTACACCATCTATTTTAAAAAACATAATTAAATTATTGTGCATAAATAGGAAATTTTTATTTATTAAATTTATTTATAATATTGTATTAAATTGTTAACTACAAAAACAATACAATGTAAATTTACAATTATATGATTGCAACCAAACCCACAAAAACCCGTGGAATTCTGTTCTGACAATACTTGATCAATATGGACATAATTTTTTTGGTATTTTAAAAATACTGTATATCTTGTATATAAAATTAATTAAGTTTTGAGTATAACATGATTTTCTTAAATAATATTTAGGTAATAATATTAATAATAATATTAGGTATGAAAAATTGGCAATTAATATTTGTGTAGAGGTAGCCATCATTAAAAACAAAAATCACGAAACTTAACAAATGCTTCATTAAAAGTTTTTCTTTTAATAGAAATAGTAAACTCATCCCAGCCAGTCAAAAATTTTAAATTTGGAAAAGAGAGTATAGTTTGTTTTCTGGAAAACAAACTTTCATCAGAAAATATAAATTATGAAAATGAGAATGACACAAATAATGTATTTGCAGGATTACAGTGTCTGCATAAGTATTGAAATAAAGTAATTCATAATACTTGAACTGATAAATTATCTCCCAATAAAATACCAGTGTTAACAACAATATATACTTGTAAATTAGACTATAATTTGGACAACTTGTTTTAAATTTTATGGTTGTGACTTTGCTTTTTGTCTCTCATTCTAACTAAATATAAAATATTATATGTTATTTACTTACAAGGACTTTGGGAAAATGTTGCCTGCCTTGCCCTCTTATGGGATTAAAATAGCATTTAATGTTCTCCAAAGGGTATTTCTTCTTTTTCATTCGTGCAACAAATGAGGCCGTGTCTTCCAGACTTTCGTAGGAATCAGACACCTGAAGAATTTGAACCTAAATGTTGCAAGAGAATAAAACCATAAATATAGGAATACAACAAGACATTTCTTCACTTCAACAAGGTTTGTACATACACAATCAAAAGGTTGAACATTCATGTGTTTAATTAAGAAGCAAATAAATTAATAAACTATTTATGGACTTGTCAAATTACAACAGGAAGATAAATAATATATGCTTGTTTGACAGAAAATGGTCTAACATATTCGAATAAATACAATTATGCAATCAAAGAATTAATATATATATATATAGCTACATATATTAAACATATGTAGCAAATACCATACTAAACATATATTATAATATAAATATATACTACCGCAATCCACCATAATATAGTAAACCTTTGTTGTATTAGTTGCAACATTAGTGTGGGTAGAATGTATAAATGTATATTATATGATATTTAGGGATATCATTTTTTCATTGATAAAATGTTTTTATTCTTAATTTTTCAGATTGTCTATGATACAATTATACTAAAATGAATACAAATATCTTACACACCTTTTAGCAAACACAATATGCCATTCTTAGCTTACTTTTTGTGGTTCACAGTCATACTCAGCCTGAGCAACTGTCTTCTCCCTCTTCTTCAGTTTGTCAAACAATAAGACATTCCACCCATTGATATCCTGAATACCATAAATGGCTACGGACTTGTCCACAATAAAGTAAATTAATCCATGAGAAAAATCAGTGAAAGCCATAGCTAAATATAAATAAAATAAATAATATATCAGAGCTTGCATAATAAAGTTATGTAACTGAAGAAAAAAGTAATGAGAACATTCAAGCTTTTTAAAGTCAAACAATTATTGAGTATCAAAATTTAGCATAATATTTAAATAAAATTTTAGAATTATAATTTAGAACCATACATTAAATGTAATTTCTGGAAAATAATAATTTACATGATTTCAATAGTTAAATAGACATTACCATATCAGTGGTCAAAAACATAACAACATTTTTCTCAGATATTCACAAAATATGATGTATGGTATAAATAGTTTTAAACTCAACCAAATAAATTATAGTATTATAAAGTATTTAAAATACTACTAAACTTTCATAAAATTTTAACAAAATTACAACTATATAGTTAACTAAAAATTAGATAACAATAAAGTGAGATAAATTGTCAGGCAATTCAGCCATGCAAAAGCTAAACAAAAAATTGCAAACAGAAAAATAATTACTTAAAAATATATAAATAAAAAAATATAAAAAAGTAAGACTAACTTTGTAAAATGTATATTTATGACATACAAACAATTTAAAAGATAAACAATGTTTAGAAAATAATCACCAGTTATAAATCCACACATTCATGAAAAAAAAGTTCTAAAAGTTCTTGTGTCCAATATTGAACATGTAATATTTAATGGAGTGTTTCTGCACAAGCATAGGGAACAATATAGAAACAATTATCATGTGGAAAAACAATACATTTTGAGGCACAAGATATCTGATGTAAAAAAAGTTCACTTAGATGATAAATACCAATACCAATCTGGCTTGAAGCATATGGATATGTATACAAATCAGAGTCAAATTTATAAATATAACCATCAACAAAATGTTTGTCACAAGAATGATAACTTTTTGTGATTTTTAATGGAACATGTTTTCCTTTATAAAATACTAATGCACAATTATTAGGATAGATATGTGAAAAATATAAAGGAGATACTGAAGAATTTGCATATGTCTGACGAATGATTTGAAGACTATTAATAGATTGACTAAGTACAAAATTACCATTTTTAATACGTTTCTTCAATAAATATAAAAAATTCTCAAAAGGAAAAGTAGAAAAATTATCTAATGGACCAAGTTGTTGAACAAATTGAAATAAATGAGACAAACAATGTGCATTAAATGTACTTGCAGAATCAGTAAACAAGTGTGAAATATCAAATAAAAAATTTTAATGCAGGCATCAGCATTGGAATATAAATGAGATAACTGTGGATTTATAAATACATAAATGGCAAAATGTAATGATAAAAAGTGGTTATAGTACTCTGTGCATAAAATATCCTTAAAAAAAATAGGACCTGTATATAAAAGTAAAGTACGGTATTCTGTTGCTTTAAAATAAACACAGTTGTCTAATGATCGAACCTTTCGTTTAAATTCAAATGGGAGAACCTTTTTAAAAATATTTACACATTCATTTAATTTTAATTTCATAGCGACAGATAAAAAACAGGGAAGTCTACCAAAATTCAAAGTCAAATAGGATTGCACTAAGCGACGTACCACACCAAGACATACCAGATGCATATATTCAGGAGGAAAAGATGATTTTATTGAACAAACTTCAACCAATGGAGACAAAGAGAGTTGATTATTTTCAGAGAATGTTTCATATAAACTGTCTAGTCGTGGAGGATGTACAGAATAAGGGAAAATAATTTTTTTATAATCCCTAGAATAAATAGCTACAATACGACAATAAGGACAGGCATTTTTGGCAGAGTGTCCTTTCACACATTGTAAATAAGACCTAGCGGGAGCATCACAAACAAACAATATATCTGAAACACGGATATAAATATTATTGACACATACATATTCTTTAAATTTTAATAATTCTACATGTAATTTTGTTATATAATCAGTAAAATTTGGTTTAGTTACACCAACATAAATTCCCAAAGGAAGGGGTTTTGAAAATGCATTATCTCTGATCGACATTAAAATAGGCCACAATTGTACAGGAGAACTTCGAAACAAAGGTAAACCATCAACATTAATAGTTATCTTTATATCATTATACAAATGTTTAAAGGAAATCAATTTACTCTTAATGCAATACAATAAATTATCAAAAATAGATAAATAGGCAAACTCCCCCCCACATTTTGTTATTGATCTAATGACAACAATCTTCTCATCACTTGACTGTAATTTCTTAAGTAGGTAAACAGAACGTGGCACATCAAGACCTTCTCCAACTAAAAGTAGCAGCAAATATTCCATAGCTCTATGACTAATACCAAAAACAAGGAAAAAATACAACAGTTTCAGTGAGAGTGAACAAACAGGTTTTATTTTCTTTGTCTCATCTTTATTAGAAGTTCCTGGGCTATCATCATCAATCACTTCATTGGAATCAACATCTTCATTCACATTATCTACAAAGACAAAAAATGTTCACATGTTTTACAAATTTATTAGAAATTATTGTGGGTCCACCGGACAACAAACTCACCTATTTGTTCATAAATGAATTGCTGTTCTTGATTCATTATGCTTACAGATGTATTGCAAGCCTCATTTCCTTTTTCATTGACATCTGGTATGTCTGAAAATAAATTAGTAATATTATAAAAAAGCAGAACAACATAAAAAATATTTGCCCTTAGCTCAATAATTAACTTCTTTTCTTTTGTTCTAATAAACTTGAAAAAAATATTTTACATGAATTATAAATTAATTTTCTTGTGAAATTATAACTATTTCCCTTAGACATATAGTGGTTATAAAAATTCAAAGCCAGCATATTTAGAAATTAAATAACAAAAAGCAGACTTGCAAAATTTTACTCCATAGACTAAATAGACCTAACCATAACAATATTTCTTAAATACATTAATTGTAGAATGTGTTCTAAATGTAAGCATTGTATTTTAATAATAATTTTATTAAATATATGTTTAGAATTATTTTTATGAAAAAATACTTTAATGTCAACTTTGTCTTTGTTAACATTAATTTATTTAAAAACATGATTCCATTTAAATATAACTGTAACAAATGAAACAAGTAAATTATAAACTCTATATTTATCACATCAAAAGATTTGATATTAATCATAGAATTGAGTTGAATGTTTTTTATACTTGATATGATAGTTTTGTTGTTCTCTCAAAATCATAATAAATTCATGCAAAATCTGATAATAATCACGTTTGACTGGTTTCATATCTAAATTAAATATAGGCATGAGACATACTTAAATACAAAAACATTATTGATATAATATATAATTAATGCATCTAATGTATAATGAATTTTACAAAATAAAATTATGATTTCCTTGGTATCAGGTCAAAACATACCCAGTTATATATATATTATAGTTTTGTAGGTTAAAAATGGCCATGCATTTTGGTTGTAAATTAAATAAGAAATATTTTAATACATTACAAATTTAAAATGAATTTTTAAAAATATGCATGCAAAATACATACTATTATTATACATTTTAAATCATAACTGCCTTCAATATACCATGACTTTAAATCAATTTTATTTGAATTATTTTTGTAAATAAAAATTAACATTTAGAATTATTCCTGACAAAATTCTCTGACTTTTCCAGGCAGCCTAAATTCCCTTAACAATTCTGGGTCAGTGTGAACCCTGAATTCACTAGCTTGCAAATTTCTTAATAATAAAATAATTTAATCACAGTTATTCATCACTTTTTTCCTAAAATGTTCAAGAAATATAAAATAAAGTTCAACACAGTTTGAAAAAACATTGTAAATAGATCTTACAGTGTTCAGGGCACATCATTGTGAATATCTAAATTTCCAGGACATTACCACTTTCACTTTAAGACCAATTTGTTTCACTATAGACTAGTCTATAAGTATATCACCACCCTTTCACTTGTTAGTTACTTTTTTAAAAACCTTTTGAAAAATGTTATTTTATTTTTGTATGCACTATATATAACCTATCATATATATGCTTTCATTAAACAGTGCATTACAATGAATACATAGCATTATTATTATTATTTGCAAATTAAATATAGGCATATGAGACTTATTTAAATACAAAAACATTATTAATATAATATATAAATATAATTAATGCATCTAATGTATAATAATTTTTACAAAATAGAAGTATGATTGATGTCAAACCGGTCAAAATGTACCCAGTTATATATTATAGTTGTAGGTTAAAAATGAACATTCATTATGCCTATGGTTGTAAATTAAATAAGAAATATTTTAATACATTACAAATTAAAAATGAATTTTTAAAAGATATGCATGAAAAATACATACTATTATTATACATTTTTTAATCATAACTGTCTTCAATATACCATGACTTTAAATCAATTTTATTTAAATTATTTTTGTAAATAAAAATTTCCATTTAGAATTATTCCTGGCCTATATGTTTATAACTATAAGTAAATGTTTTGACTAACAACCAAGAATAAGGTACGTTTTGACCTGGGTACGTTTTGACCTGATACCATCTAATCATGTACGTACACCAATATTAAATATAACGAGCTTCTGTTGTTATTTTAAATTGTATAGTACAATACTAATAACTATCAATGTATTATTATGTGCAAATATTTGAAATATATATATACTCACCTCTCAATTTCATAAAGAAACAATCAGCTTGTAATTTCGTTCGCTTCCTGTCATTCCTCTTCGAAGACATTCTCACGCTTATAATAGAAACTGTGACTGATATAAACAAGTAATATTTGTAATGTTTAAACAAAAAAATAATTTATAAATACGCTTTATAATTTCATATTTAAATGTTAGTTTTTGGAAACTGATTATACAATTATCATAATCTTTTCAATGTTTATATTTCTTATATTTTGTCACAAAAACAATCAAACACATTTCGCATAACATTTATTTGCGAAGTTTATAAATATTTTACATTTCATATACATATTTAATAATACAAGGCCTTTTGAAAACATAGTGATATTGGTCTT
>JAUZND010003289.1:0-12346 GCA_034780555.1 Coelogynopora nodosa
AAAGGAAAAGTATTTTGAAAAGACATGGACATTATAGTGATATTTTTAAAATGGCTATGGGTAAAAAATACCCTGAATGTCGGTCAACCGTTAAATACCAATAATAGCGGCTTAATGACAAATAAATTTTAAACTTCCTATATTTATAATAATTTTCTTAATTTTAAATGATAACATTTTGAAAGTTAGTTTTAGAAAAAAGTTAACATTTAGTTTAATTTATATTTTAAAATTTCATAAAACGTCATCTTTTTATTATTAATACTATACTACTTATACCGGAGAAGATTACAGATACTTAGTTGTGTTCATTTAACAAACATTTAATGCATTTTTCGTTCTTATGTCTGATTTTTGTAATAGTGTAAAAATATTATCATTAATTAAATTACAAATTATAGATGAATTCAATTATGAAAAAAGTATAACATTAAACTATATTTAGTAATTTATTGTCTGTCACCTAAAAGAGGTCTGTAAAACGTAATATGTAAAATGTAATATTATAATATTTTATATATACAAATGTTATTTACTTGATCATAGCATATGTTTTGTTAAACAAACGAGAGAATAATTTGTAGCACACTTTTCAAGCAGCGAAATAATGTAATAAAAACTAGATTAATTTATGCCAAATGCAAATATGTACGGGGTGAATAATAGAACCTATAATTCTAAAATCAATAAATGCACAAAGTGTGAATTGAAGATACGATTGATAATATTATCTAACTGGTTTATAACGATTTTTTAGGCGGAGGAGATTTAAAATTGTGAACATCACAGTCTGGCAGGGACAGTTGCGACGATGAATTGCAGTTGTGGCGCGAGGACTCTTCTTGTACCGTTGACACCGACGAGTCTGTCTCATCCTGAAAGTTTGTCTCACTTAGTTCACTGCCCGAATACTGATGCGAAGGCGCCGATGAACAGCCGCTAGAACTCTGAAAACTTTCTACGCTGGTGCTGTGCTGATTGGGGATACCCACAACAACTGCCTCGTGAGGACCAGGATTGCTCGAGAATCCAATGGTGGAACCGCTGTTACTCTGTCCGGAGAAGTTGAGTGACAGGCGCTTGTGCAATTCCTGATCAGCAGTACCAGCCGAATTGAGAGCTGGCTCTCCGATTGCCTCCATAGTTCGGTGGCGTCGGGTACTCCGCGTCGACCGGTGATGGTAGACCGGACGAATCATGGGGGAGTTGTCACTATCCTCAACCGTCTCCCCGGTTCCCCTCTCCTCAAAAACAATACCCGGCTGTTGGTCGGGTGGCCGACGATCGAGCGCAGGTGAGGGTTGTGGCGTGGATCCGCCTCCCTCTGACTCGTGCTCGCTGAGTGTTGAGTGATGACTTCCTGGAATCCGCAGCCGGCGATCGGCAACCGTAGGGCTGTTCGGTACTGAGCGGACTTGATGTTGGGGGGATGAGCTGGTTGAGGATGAGATGGGGGGGATTTGGCCTTGACTGCTGAGGGAATTTGAGGACGGATTGGAAATGAGAGGTCCAGGAGAGGAGGCTAGACGAGAAATAGTCCTTGAAGAACCGTGATTGTGATGGTGGTTGTGAGTGGAGTCTGTGGAATGACGGGCTGATGATGAGTGGCACGTCCGTTCGATGTAGAGTTTCTGTTGACATGGGGCATAAAAATGATGTCGTTGGAATGAAATGTTCGTAAGAAATAATATAATTAATATGTCAACATTAATATTATTTAAACTTTATTACTGTATTACACATTAGTTTATTATATATATATATTTATGATAATATCGATTTTTGAAAGATTTATTAAATTTATATTTATTGTTTTTCAGGATAAATTTTACCAAAATTTAGCATTGTTTTGTCGTTTTTTATATTTTACAATATTATGAATTATATGACGTATGTTTTTAATTTTTTTAGGGAAAAAACTGTTCAAAACTGCAATTATTTTCAGAAAGGTACCTGAATATGAAATACAAAATTTTAATGTTTACGTATTGATTAAACAGTTATATACATCAAATAATTAATTAAAATAAGCTATAGTGTTAAATCACTTATATTTTGCATTTTGAAAATAAAATTAAAAAGTAGTAATAGGAATTATAGTTTTCTGATTCTTAATGTTAGTCATAATTTGATCCGTTATTGTCTGCTCGTTAAATTTATTACGCTTCAATCAAATCCATCTTCTTAAAACCTAATTGGTAATATGCAATAAATTTTAAAATGAAATTGCTTTTGTTCTGTGTGGCGAAGAAGCCTATTACTCTTGTTAAAATATTTAATCATATTTTTACTACTATGTAATATATTATAATTTGCATCAATATTTGCATATTAAATAAATATTTGTTTAAAAATTAATATTATTAATAATATTGTATACTATTATTATATATTATATTACCAATTATCAATATTACATATACAGTATAATTGATATACCATATTATATATAAATATTATTAATTAGAAATAAATTATGTAAAATATCCAGTTTTTCAATTAATAATTATCAGTATTATTTATACATTTTACTAAAATGAACATAATATTTACTAAAAAAGCATTTATTTCAGATCTAACCATTTTTAATTTTCAGGTATACAAATAGGCTTACTTCTTAATTGGTTTTGATTTGTGTAAATGGAGTGTCATATACAGATAAAAAAGTGATAATTATTGTTTTATTTGGTAACTGTGTATCCATGTAACCATACAGATTCAGTGATAATATACATATAATAACGAACAGAAATGGAATATTTGAATTGGTTTCTTGCAATTACAGCGCGATAAAAAGCTTGTAATCAACAGCAGCCCACATGTCAAAATAATTAATATTATCTCTATCACAACAACTTCGTATTAGTATCGCAAGATACGCAATAAATTAATTATAAGAAAATTGATTAATTTATCTAAGTTGCTCCAGTATGTTTTGCACTAGATCATGAGCCTTGCGATTAGTATGACCTAGAAGTAGACGAATTATTTCTTCTGGCAAATTAAAAAGAAAAGCTTCGTGTTCAGACTGAGCTTGAGCAATGTTTATAAGGACTAGACTGAGCTTGAGCAATGTTTATAAGGACTAGACTGAGCTTGAGCAATGTTTATAAGGACTAGACTGAGTATATTACGATTCCATCGTCGATCTGCCGCTGGATTATCCGAATAAATGATATTATTTGCAACATGTTCAACACCACCATCAGCAATATTATTTTCGTCGTCAGATGAATCATCGAAGTTGTATTCTTCAAATGCGTTATGTCTCCTTCATCATCAAAGACTACATCTTGTGCTCTATCACCCCATCCTGATGAACACAATCGTTATCATAAGCTGCGACATTTAATTAAAATAGGTTTCATATTAATTGCCTTGTCACAAAATGTTGAACATTAGCCGTTAAGCGTTTATTAAAAAGAATGGCCTGATAAGGGTTAAACGATGTTTACCGTTATTATATCTTCCATTATTTGATTGAAAACATCCGAACTATGAAGAAAAATATTAATTGTTTACTGTGTCTATCTAGTTTAATTTTAAACGTTTCTATTATGTAATAAACCTGGAAAGCATGACTAGTAAATAATACAAAAAATAGTATAAAAAATATTTTCTTAAATCACTAATATTATCCATTAGTTTCAGTATACATGTAATGATAAAACAGTTTTGAAATATATATTAACCATACATTTATAAATGTTTATATATTTCAATTATTCTGTATTCTACTGTATATGCTAAATGATATATCAATTATGTATACATTTTGAAACCGTTTTGTTGATTTGTGATATGTATAGTTCGTATTAATATTTCTTTTTACACAAGTTATACAGAATTGATATATTTAAAATATATATATATATATTAACTGCGGAGAAAATGGTCAATCTGGAAATTGGTTAATTGATAATGCATGTTACTAATAATATATATGTAGGTACTAACAATCTCTAACAATAACATTTTATAACTTAATTTTTTTACAAAACATGATCAATAACCCACATTTCATAACAATTTCCTTTTCTTTAATTAAAATAAACCAGTTTTTAGCAGAAATAATATACAAATTATAAAATATAATATAAAAATACATATATTTATTTCTAACTAAATTTTGACGAAATCAAAATATTTGCAATAATTGTTATAAATAAGGTTAATATATTTCAATAATTATTATAGAAGTATTAATAAATGTAAGAAAATAATCACACGTAGAGAACCATGGAAATTAAACAAAAATTATAATTATTCTAAACAAATGTAATGTTAATACTATTGATGATATTCGATGATATTTTTATGACTAAAAAATTGTAATTAAACCATCTCAGGTATAAAATTGGATGAAATATTAATTACGTACATATACACACATATATATATATATAGCCACATAGCTAAATAAACATTGTGATTGATTTTTTAAGTTTAATGATGACTATGACAAATATTAAGAGATAAACTGACCCTTGCTTCTCTACAACGCTCCACCCATTCGTCGATACGTCTCCAGTCACCATTAAAGACGTAAAAAGCTGAAGTGCAATTGAAGTCACTCATAACAATCCCTGCAAATGTGGCTGGAAGATGGAAGAAAAAGGGAACAAATATTATCATTTTCATTGTGTATGTTTTGTTCAAAACTCTTTTTTTATATAGTTAGTTTTTAACAGTCTAGAATAGTATACTTAAATTAATTTATTTTAATATGGTATAGGGATCAAAATTACGCTTTTAATGAATAAAATAAAATATTAATCATGTATAATATAAATTAATATTTGATCTATTTTATATATGTAATATGATTACGTAAAATATAGGTATGTAAAGTGATTTTCACAGTAAAATATAATCAATAAAAATATTGCAAATTGTTATTTATGTTTATTATATGAACTATTCATTACAATTAACTATTAATATTCATTTTAGATTAACTAATTAGCTTGAATTTATTTTATACCTTACAAATAAATTCGATGCTGTTATTTTTAAATTAAAAACAGTAAATGTAAAATTTTTTTTTTAAATATTCGATTCAATTGATTTGTAGTAATTTATCATATTTTGTATTACTCTATTTGTTTTAAATAGATATCTTTCATCAAAATTTATGTTTAGTTTTCTTTAGATTTAAATAATTATATAATTACCTTTTTTAACGTATAATCTACATAATAAACTTAATTGGTGTATAAAACTTTATAATAAATAAGTATTGAATGTATATGCATTGGATAATAGACATATTTTTCTATAAAGTGCAACTGCCTATATTATGTATACAATAAATATATAATATACACATAAATAATTAAATCTTTAAAATATTAAAAAATAACAGTGAGAATATTGATTGATTGATATAAGAGTAAATCTAGATTTTAAGCATTTTATCAAAGTTTGTCTGAAAAGCATTAACGCTTGATTTAAATAATTAAGCCATTTGCGCATATTCACCCACTTCAGCAACAATTTGCTCGAGTTAATTTTGAAGAAGGTTATTTTCATAGATTTATTTTCATAGAATACGCTTTGAAATAGCCAAAAATTATATCAATATTTTTAATGATAACCAATATATAATAATCGTGTATTAGAAATAACAGAAAATATAATTCTAAATAAATTAATTTATCTGCAAATAGAAATTCAACAAAATTTGAAAAGTAAAATATTATTTAAAAAAATTCTTTTAAATTATTAAAAAATTCTTTAAAAAAATTATTATATTTATATATATATATTTATATTTTTAAAATACTTAATAGTGAGTGTCTAAATTTCCTTCAATATCGTTTGATATTAAAACAATTATTGTGACGTAAAAAAATAATTTAATTTAATGCATATTGATTCGATTATGTCAGAATCGTAATACGGCTAGTTAACAATTTATGCTCCTTTTGATTTTATATACATGATAGCTAGACCCTTTAAATAATCTTTCCCATTGACCGATAAAGCTAAACTTCTGTATAAAAATGTTTGTATAGTGTATTATTGTACAATACAATTTGAACATACCATTTTTGCTAATGACGTCATCAAAAAGGTAAATTTTGAAGAAAAAAAAGAATATATTACCTTCACTTTTGTGAATTTTCATTGTGTAACCCCCCCCCCCCCCTCACGAAAGGTTAACTGAACGAGTGAAATAATGGGAAAAACATAATATTAACAGTTTAATAGCAACAGTAAGATATTTTTGCGAATCCAAAGGGTTTCCAATTAATGTTAGGAAGGGGGGGGTGGGGGGGATTATTCTGTATCCCACACTTTTTACAGGTTGTTGTGGTAAAATATACTAAACGAAATTCATTACAACATTCAGACCAATTTCAGCCATTTATTATAAAAAATCCCACTGTCATTTTTGTAAAACATTATATTTGACGTATATTTCAGACATATAATAATATTTATATATTGTATATACATTACCCCATAAAAACTGGGATTTTTTGCGCATTAATATACTTAGGATTGTGATTCGGCTCCTCTTATAGGTTTGCTCTTTAACAATCTTTTACAGTCCATAAACCTGCCATAAGAGTATATACGAATTCGAGAACCATATATAAGTATATATATATATTATTCAAGAATACAATTTCTTTGAAATTTTTTGATATTATACTATATTTTTTCATTTAATAATTAATATATTTGCTTTTTATTAGTAAACATGTTTTATAAATATATATATATCGTTAATAAAATTATAATTGCTGTTCATTTTTAAACAAATAATATATATTCAATTGAAATTCAAAATTATTGATGATGATAACATATACAAATATAGGGTACTACTTTTTTACACAACAGTGAATTGTGGTGTACTTGTCACGTAACCCCTCAATAGCGTATTATACACATTTTATTATTAAAATTAGTAAAACTTCATTCCAAGAAAAGTCATGAGAGCTTTTGTTAAATACTGATTTATTTATTAAGAATTTTTGCGAAATTATGATGAGATGGTACGAATCGGCCAACACGGCGTGTAAAGCGCTAGTTCAATAAAATTACGTAGATTATTTGTAATATTATGTTTTAGATGTTTAACATTATTTATGTATATTATTATGTTTATTCACTAATTTATGAAATATATTTTTCTCACGAACTCAATACATACTCTCGATTAAAATAAAAACTAATTAGATAAACATCTATTTATTTAAAAAAAGACATCAATTGATATTTGCACCATAAAAAAACAACTGATAATTAGTGAATAGCATTTAATTTGTGATGATCGAAGATAGAAGGATCTTTCAGAAATAAATATTTAAAAAGTGAAAGTAATAATTTAATCACGTTAAACTAAAATCCTCAATGATAATACGACGTAGCAAGAAACGTAAGAACATAGGACTTAGAAACGACGTAGTAAACCACTTGACTGAAATAACATGAATAGATAATTAAAATTACACTTCAAACAATTATTTACTGACTCACAATCAGAGTGGCGTTTGACAATAAATTTATCAATTCGAATTGGAGACTTGTAAACCCGGAGACTTTCGGGATTTTTCTTGCTGGGCCGACAAATCAGCATCATATCGGTGAAGAGAAAGCAATGGACATCCAGAGCCTGAAGGGAATATTTGGGAGAATATGCTGCTTTTTAATTAATATTATTTTCAAATTGCATGAGAGTAGGTGATATTTTACTTTCTGAACGTAACGCTTCCCTATTTCTAATTGACATGGTTTGTTTAAATTGGCACAATCGTACAACTTAAAAAATAAAATAAAATTATTTGTTTAATTGATGATAGATCCGGGTTGGAAGACGAAACAATATAATTTTACAAATACAATAAACGTAAAGATATACTTAATAATTTTAAAAAATCTACAAATACAACAATACTATGAACACCCAAGAATTCGCGGTGTTTTAAACAGTTCGGTATATTATTATTTGTCTTTATTGAATATTTTAGTTAACCAAGATAGGCTTGTGGCGATGTGGTGAAGGTGGCAGTGAAACGATATGTTTATATTTAATATTGTCGATAATAGCAAAGACAGTGTATAAGGGACGAGGTGGATCATGAAATCTGATGTGTCCCTATTGTGGAATACGTGTGAGGTGTTATTAAGATTCAAGAAAAAAGCTAACAGTAAATGATTTTGAATTAAATGTTTTTTCACAACAATTTATTTCAACTGGAATGCAAGCAGCATTTTGAGGAGCTATGAAGAATGTCAAAGTAACTATTTTCAATTGGCTTAAGAAACCTACCGCCTTTTTATTGATATATTTAATGGATTAACTCTTTTTAATTATCGCCTCACTTATTTCAATAGAAGCCTTCTCCGTTTTCTCATTCTATCACACTTATTTCCTATTCAAAGTCACACTACAGATTTTGTATCTCTATATTTTAAAAAAATTAAAAAATTAAGATGAAATGTTGATTTTTAATTATTTTTATTTGGAACTGTGATTAATTTTTTATTTAAGTAAATTATTAATTTAATAAATAAATGAATTAGAAATCAACTATTTAAAGATGTTATACATTAAAGATGTTAATGTTATAATAAAAAAATATGTGTTAAATGTCTAAAAATTATTATTTTCTGGTGCAGGTTTGGTTTATCTTGCAGACTAGACTAGCTAAAATAAATACAGTAGAGAGCACGAGCAGATTCACTAGATTAGTTGTCTAGAGAATAAAGAAAAAAATATACATAAAATATTCTCAAACTTTTAATGCATTTAAGCCAGTAACGATGTTTTACATCATCTAATGCACGAAAAATAGCGGCTTTTGCTTAATAAGTGTATAATTAAATAATAACACACAAAAGTACGTATACACTTTGGAAAATAAAAACAATAACAACGAAAGCAACAACGCTAACATCAAATCTATTCTTTAACAGTTGAAAAGCTAAAGCTAAAATTAGTTGTAGAATGTCAAAGAAGGAATATAACAAATATTCGGTTTTTCTTTTTGACATTAGTCAAGAGTATTCAATTAATTTACCGTT
This sequence comes from Coelogynopora nodosa, assembly GCA_034780555.1. NCBI lineage: Eukaryota > Metazoa > Platyhelminthes > Proseriata > Coelogynoporidae > Coelogynopora > Coelogynopora nodosa. The sequence continues at coordinate 9,040 of JAUZND010003289.1, forward strand.
ATAATTTTCAGATATGTATTTTAAATTTTATTATTAGATTTTTCTAATTATTAAAAAATATATTAAAGAGTTTAATGTACTATGTATGTATGTTACTATTGCGTATGGTGAGTATGTTCAAATTGTTAAAATCTATATTTGTAAAAACTAACAACATAAAATATTTTATTTTTAATTCTACTTTTCTTTTAATTTGATGTATTATAATTGTTGAAAAATTTTCAACATTTTTACAATTATTTAGACAATGTCAGAATGTTTCTACAAATTAACAAAAGCCGTGTATAACAATGAAGTTATCGAACCAAATTGATATTACTTAGTTCCATTTCAAAGCGTTGTAGCTGCTGACTGTAATCATTTAAAATGTTGAAAAAGAGTCTCATTTTAATCAAATGTAACAAAAAACTCCCCAAAAGCTCAGTCTCAAAAGTTCTCCAGGTGAGTTTTACGGTCTAATGATTTTATCCTCCAATATAAAGAAACCAATAACCAATATAAAACTTTTATTCATTTTTTATTTACATAATAATTACAATATAAATATAATTATAAAATGTCATTCATAAATATTGTATAACATTAAACGTTACTCTTTTTTGGATAGCTGAGAGTTAATATTATGGCTGTCCATAATAATGTCCTCACCGCAGATGATGCACGTAAGGCAAATATTAATAGATGGTTCAAAATCTGAAAATGGTGCTATAGATTGAATACCATTTCTATTGGCATTTAAATATATTTATTTCATTTAGTAAAATGTTTCCTTAACAACGAAAAAGTCTAGCTAACTATTTAGGACAATTCCTCTAAAACGTTTAACAGATGACCATATTTTGTGTTGCCACATTTTGACAGTCGGCAAAATATAGACTGACAATGCTAAACAGATGTTAGTATTTTTTAACATTATGTCTCGTTTTGCATTTTTGCCATTTTTATTTATGTCTCTATTTACCTGCATGGATGAATGGACTGTAGAATATAATGTGCATCCAATGCAGACTGAGTGTCCAGACATGTTTGGGAAATAGAACTTGTTACATATAGTGTGGGTACAAAATTATCCATCGTGTTCACAAAATATGTATTTATTTATATATAGCTATATAGAGCCTACTTTGTACCTATATCCCTATGAAAATGCGTTTGCTGATGAAAAATCAATTTCTGAATTTATGCACATACATATGAACAATATTTTTTTTAACTCATAAATTATAGCATTAAAACTATTCCAATGAATGAATTTTGATTTTAATTTTAATATATTGTCTAATAAACTAGTTTTTAAATTTGTAATAATGAAATAATCATTATTATATATTTAAAGAAAGTAATTAATTTTCGCTTACTTCACATGCTGTATGAAAATCATGAACCGTAAGAAAGGATTTATAGATTGCCACACAGAATTGCATTTACAATAATATGGCTAAAAACAAAATATATTTCAATGTTTCAATATAAATATAGTTACAAACATAGAGTGCTAACATTAAAATTGCTATTAAATATAGTACAAATGTATTATATCATATAGATGGATTAAATTATGTTTTTTAAACATTTAAAATACTTTATCAATCATCATTGTTGCTATTCACCTAATTTATAACATTGCAATACAATTAAACAGATAATCATGATATGTGGTAAACAAAAGTAGAATTTTTACCAAAAAATGGTTAACTACAAGTAGTTATTTTTATTGACAAATTTCAGCCTACAAAAAAAGCTAATCACATTTCTATATTTAATAAGATAGTTATTTATCAATAATTCATTCGTTTAGTTTGAGTCGAACCTCGGTGTTCTAATGTACTCTATTGTTACAAACACAATCAAAAGGAATATGATAACATGTAGTAACATTTTTCCACGGTGAAAAGTTTATTTGATAAATTTGCTACATCGATGTTATTACCATGTTATTATAAATTGAATAAATTAAGTGGGAAATATGTATAAAATTTATTCTAAAATCATATATTATGGTGAATATCGTTTCTCCGCAGTCTACTAAGCATAGGCTTACACATAAATATTCGCTGTAAACATTGACTGGTAAACCAACTGTATCTATTTAGTAACATACTTTACTCATAGTTGTAACATGTGTAAGATATTGATGTCTAAAATTAGTCGATATTTTATACCGCAGCATCGTGCTTTTTATCAGGTTACGAAAGGAATGACACATTTTAATTCATTCTAGAAAGAAACAAACATTTTATTTAATGTTTAATGATTTACTTCTGATAAATGTAATCGCATATACTTAACTATATTTGTAAGCCGCATTAGCATTTGATAAGTTACTTCAATTTATTTTATTGACGGCAGTAAAACTAAAACAACCCGTCTTACAACTATAAAAAATTTCCTTAGATTATACAATGTATATATTTATTGTTTTAGAGTTATAAGTTATTGAATAATATGAACATCTATTATAGATTGTTGTTTAATTAATATTTTTTCATAAAATAATTTGATAATTTTAAGTTTATATTTGCATATAAAATAGTGTCAAGATTTGTCTAAAATGACAAATTTAATCAAATAGTAAAAATATATACTGTACATTTTAACATATTGATTTAAATTTCCTATATTATGTAATCCTCATCTACACTGGCTAATATCTATTGTTAATTTTCTTTATATAATCCTCAGCTACATTGACTAATATCTATTTTTGTCCTCTTCTTTACATTTGGCATTCAATATTTTAATTGGATTTTTTGACAAGTTCTTTTGGAGTTTGAAACTTAATCAATCACTTCTCCTATTCAATTCCACAATGTGACGTTAATTTATTCATAAACATTATTGCGTTTATTTCGTTGAATTCTGTTGAGGTGAATACACATCTGTAGTAGTTAATTTTGTACTTTCTGTGTGTATCAACCTATTTTAATGGTAAAATGTTCGACTTGTTTGCCATGTCGAAATATGTAAAAAAAAAACTAAAAACCGTTTAATACTACTATGAACGTATAAATATGATTTTATTTTGAATAAACAACAATTTTTTGGAATCATTAAAACCGGCCCCATCTATAAAACATCAGAAGAAATATATTTTTTAGATGAATATAATAAAACAAATATATTGTCTAGTTGTCTGAATACCAACCCAGTATTTGCAAGCTGTGTTGTGATCTTTCACACAAAAATAAATGAAATACACAAAATATTAATATCGACTGTTTTGATATGTATTAAATTACGTCAGTATAGTGCACCCATGAAATTTAGAATAATTTTTTTTGCAAATCTAGTAAAGAATATTAAAATG
>JAUZND010003290.1:0-12346 GCA_034780555.1 Coelogynopora nodosa
TACCCCAAAATCAATGTTGCGTTTGTCAACATGTGTCTATTACCAATAAAGCCTATTTATTATTATTATTATTATTAGTTTGTACTAAATGGAAAATTAGCAGCATTTTTATGTTCAGTATACATAAAAGTATATCGCTCAAATTTGTTATTTCTAAGATCTTCATATCTGAAAAAAATATTTGTCAAATACAAATGTCCACGATTTTCGTGTTATTTACGACACACGTCTTCTATTCACAATATTTTATTGTATATATGCAAAGCGGAACAGCAAAGAGATATGCTGATTTAGCTCTCAAGACGGGTCGACAAATTATAGATGCAGTTTTTTTATATGAGTGGGGCATCAGTCAGAGAGATAGTAAGATTCAGTACATATTTGTTTCAAATGAGGATGTTGTTAGTGCCGCAAAATATTTGAATGACTTAAAGGGGGAAGCAATCTCCAGAATTACATCCATACATGCTATAATTCTCACCCAAGATGGAGTATATACAAGAGAAACATTTTGTTTCGATTGCTGCTTTGGGAGCGGAAAGTTTGCGCCACATTGTTCAGGTTGGACAATGCATTCTTCAACTGCTGTAGATGAAGGCAGAAGTACAGTTCAATCTTGTGAGGCTGCTGCAAATATAAAAACGCCCACAATCCTTGTTGGAGATTTCATAGCAGCAATATATAATAATGACTATTATATCTAGGGAAAGTAACAGAGTGCGAGAAATCGGAGGATGATTATTTTATTTCATTAATGGAAACTTTCAAGGTACCGACTTTTTTAAATGGCCCAAAAAGCAGGATGGCGTCTGTGTTTCGAAACAAAAAATCATCAAGAAAGTTGACGAACCTCAACAGCAAGGTCGATATGGGCGAATGCTTCATTTAAAAGAAGAAGATATGGCAGAAGTTATATAATTTTCCCCATAGATTTGAATATTTCTTGTTTTGTGTTATTTACGACACTATTCATTCATAAACAAATTTGGTTTAAATGTTCATAAGTTTCTATGGATTATAACATAATATATTTTACTGTATTTCAATTAGGAATAGACATACCTAGATTCCTTATTTATAATATTTCATTTTTATTACCTTTATAGTAACATAATTTTCTTGTAACATTTTTGATATGAGCATTATCTGATTTTATCTGCATAAACATAGTTACAAAATGGTTATCCAAGTGCTCTGTTTAAAAAAAATTACTTTCTAAATACAAAAGTGGTCATTTGAAAATTAGTGTTGTGTTAATTACGACACCTCGTTTTCATTGCACGTGTAATAGCGTGTACATGCAATATATAATCATGTATACCTACATATACGTTTAAACTATATTAAATATAATAAAGATAGTAGGCCTAAGCTGACTTAAATGTAATATTCTTTTGTTTTAATTGTGAAAATTGTTAATTGTTTTAATTATTATGAAATTGCAACAGTAGGTGAAGTATTAAATATTTCCTTAACTTCAATTGAAGTAGGTATTATTTACTTTATTAAAGTTTAGAAAATATGTAAACTGTCTGCCGTCTAATATTTCAAGTCTTCTTCTATCAATTGGATTATTGAAATAATAAAACGAAAATAAGTTCAGATTTATGGAAATATGTTATTTACGGCACTCTAAAAGTGACCTTATTGTTTTCATCATAGCATTTTTCCCTTTTGCATCAAATAACTTGATTTTGGAACCGTTGTTATAGAAGATACCATTCTTTGTAATAAGTCTAATAATAAGACTATATTTGAGAGTACACAAGGTTTTGACAGACCATGAATAAATGTATCATTAATTTTTTTAAAGAATTGCAGAACATAGCCATTTTGGATTTGATGCAAAAATAATATTAGATATTCTAACATTAAATATGTTATTATTTTCTAATTGTATAGTTCATTTCTGACTCTCAAAGCATTTTCAACTTCTAATTGATCATTCTACCTTTATATAGTATCATTTCAAAAATTAATACTCAAATGAGGGGTCCTTATTATTCCAAAATTGTATGCAACATTGTAATAATTTTTTTTCTATGAACAGAGAGAGTAGTGTTCACAATATTTTAAAATCTTATTGCCTAAACTCTTAACTATAGGTTATAACTAATAATATTTATATATTTGAAATTCTTTCCCTTAAAGCATCATATTGCTCCACTCAGTCGAAATTACGCATATTCAAAGGGACCATTGAAACTTGGACAAAGACGAAATGGATAAATATACACGACTAAATGGCTGTTACAACTACAACAATCATATATAATAAATGAATACCTCGCTACAAAACTTTCCAAAATCTTCTGAAAGATTATATAGTCGCAAACCTCTCTTGGGACTCAGCTCTGCATCCATAATTTTCATTCAGTCACATATGTAACCCTCTGTCAAGCCGACGGACAGGGCAATCGGGTAACATAATAAAAGAGTCTGCCAGAAATGGATATATGGAAGAAATAGAAAGAGCAGTAATGGACTGGACAGTTTGGAAAAACCTTACTCTATACGATAGTATTCAATAAAATATTGCTTCCTGTGTAAAGCACTCTTAGTTTCCGGTTTTTATTAAATTGTGTTTCTTTTTTATTATCTGTATATTAATGTAAATTCTATGTAGGCTTATGTCTCCTTTAGTAAATATTGTTAATGATGACAATGATAAAGATGAGGTTGTTGATGATGATGTTGATGTTGATGATATAAATATATAATTCATTAAAACCATTTTTCACCACTGCTTTATTGCTTTGTTAATACTGATTATGCGATTATCTGGAATTTTTGTTCGAGAAATTTTAGAATGCTACTGTTTGGTACAAAATGTTAACATTTGTCATATTTTTTTAATATAGTATAAAAGTTTGAACAACAAAATAAAAAACTGTCTAAAAAAAATTTTTATAAGAAAAAAAATTATTTTATAAATTCAAAACAATTCGATTTTTAATTTTTTTGAGCAAAGGAATAAATTTAATTAAGTAAAATTAATTAAATTTTTATACCTTCCAAATTCTTTTTCACTATTCTAACAAAAATATTAATTAAGGTAATGTATTAGCCACTTTTGACAAATGTTAAATCTACATTTCTGATTATTATATACTATAATATATTATAATACAAATGAAAATGAAAATGGATTTAAAACGTTAAGAAATCGTTTTTTAATGATAAAATAATAAGAATTATGGTTGCCCTCAGTTGCATAATTTGCGAAACATTTAGAATTTAATTTTAACAACATTTATCATACAATATTAGTATTTAAATATTTTATAATCAATATAAGAGTGAAATCTCTATATAGGGTGAGGTTATGTTTGGTAACACCGCGGCTTAAAACCAAACATAACCTCACCCCATGTATTAATTACTCTATATAAAATATAAACTATAAGCTATAGTCATTTCATTTTCATAACATAGCGTAAATCCATATTTTAAAAATTAACTGAATAATATTACAATCACATAAGAATAGGGCAGGCTGAGTGTGAATGCGGGGTTGGGAGCGGGTGTGACTGCAAGATATGTTAGCCCCCTTCAAGATTCAGAACCGCCATCTGTATGAACTTTACAAAAATTTAATTATTGTTCGCATAACCGTTATACAAAAAATTATATAAGGTATATGCATACATGCATTAAAATTTTAAAAAATTAAGAATAAATAATAACATGAATAATTATTATAAAAATTATAAAGTAGCAATTAATATATAGCGTTTTTATAACTCCCGTCTCATTTTATAATCAGCTTTAAAATATTAATTACGAAACCAATTTTAAATAAGTTTTCAACATCAAAATGGTACATGTACACATGTGACGTTTTTATAACATGAAAAGATTATATTTACCCTCCTGTAAATAAAAAAATAAACCAACGAAGATTAATGAAAATAAACCTTTCTTAATAATAAAATTTATTTATTATTATATAAGAAAATAAATTTATTCTTATTATCACAAAACTGTTAATTTTAATAATAAAATAACTTACAAAATAGGCTAAATAACTTACGTGATGATTGATAAGCGCGAAATTGAATGAGATTATATAATCTGGTTGGTTTATATGTAATTCGTTCAGTTCAAAAGGTAACAAACCGCACAATAATTTTAAGATAACGTTTGTGCATTATATCATTTAGATTAATGCATGTGATCACCCCAGTAGACATTTTGTACTTAAAATGTTAAGTTAATATGTAATGTTTATTTCTGTTTTGAATTAATCCATGTAAACATATTAGAAAGTCTAAGTAGCTAATAATGTACTTATTGAAAGTACACGTGTAATACTTGCTTAAAGTCAAATATTTATGCAATCTACAAGTGAGTAATGCAATATTAATAAGTAATAAAGTATTTTGCTCAATTTATAATTTGTGACTGTGTGTCATTTTGTAACACTCGTGACGAAACAAATACTTATTAGAAATAGAAACTGTATATGTAACATTACAGCAACGATTAATCTATAAATCGAATTGTTAATCAAACTCGTATAAAAATCAAAGAGATCGGATAAATGAATGAATCAATAATTCATTCAGCAACAAATTATTCGAGTAAGTAAAACAAATACGATATTTGTGATAACAATATATTGTCTAAAGCTCTAAAGATTATAATAATATTATAAAAGAAAAAGAAGTCCGATAATTGCAACAACAATTATTATTATATACCTATAGGTATGTATTTCGATAAATTTCTTGATCACCATAAAATAAATAAAAGTATTATAAATTTATGGACTCATATTTTAAATTGTTATATTAAATAATATTACATTTGGATAATAGAGATTGGATCAATGAATGAATAATAATTAATTAATTTAGCATCAAATTATTCGAGTATGTAAAACAAATCGGATGTCTATGATTTAGACATCAATCTATACAAAGAACAATCGAATAAAGTGCATACATTCTAATAAATAAATAAATAAACAGTATAATAAGTATATGAAACAATATTAAAATCCCAATAAACGCTCCAATTATGTATTAGTTTAAATTTATTTTTTATTAGGTCTATAAAATATAAATTGTTTAAATTTAATAAGGTATACAACGTTATTTATTTATTTTTTAAATATTTTTTTTGGTACAAGACAAAATACAATATTTTATGAGATGATTAAATAATATAGTCATGACATTTTACTAAACTATATTATTCACATAAAAACGAAGAAGTTTTTCTGTAAATATTGAAGTTATTAAAACATTAAAAAATATTATACATTCAATTACAGTGCTTGATATTTTAAAATAGATGTAAATCTGTATATCAAATATCTAAATAAACAATTTTGACATTATAAAAACGTTTTTCGTCTTCAACAAATATCAAATTTAAGTTTTATTGTAAGGGGATAATTGACACTGATGTATTTTGAATTAAATCTAATCAGTTCAACTGAATCTCTTGAAATGTGAGTCCATGCTGCCTCTCTGAATGCCGAGGCTAGTACTTCTTCCTCCATTTCGCTCGTAAAAAGTCGACAAGAAATATTCATTTTTAAAGGAAGAACAACACTTTCTAAGGTATATGGGGACGATTCCAGTCTTAAACGAAGGCCTATTTTATTAGGTGGTTTTGTCTTCTTCCAGTAACTTTTTGTTAATTCGGCTCTCATCTCAACTCCTCCCATAAACGCCGGGAGCAAGAATGGGGGACCTGCCAGACTTTCGATGTAGTCGTCAGTGGCCCAATTTATCCAGGCCTCGCCACGATTTACAACTGACCAGTTCCATATTCCTCTTCCGGAACAAACTTCCACTATACCGGCACCATCGATATTATCTGGTTTTCCAATTCTTGCAATCATTTCTAAAAATAGAGAACAAAGCTTTTCGTTACATTGTTGGAAATTATAAGTATGTAAGTATGTATAATAGAGAATATTTTTTTAAGTTTGTGTATGTAAATCTATTGAACTGATTTCGTTTATCCTTTAAATAATCGTACATTTTTACTAATTAGCGATTATATAATGAACAACATAATAATATGAATTATAATATTCTTGATAACACATGTTTTAATAAATAACAGTTTTACCATCCCGGAATTATAAAAATTACTTAAATATTTAACAATTGCTGCACTGTAAATATTTATTAAATTTTTTTCTCGTAAGAAATGAATACGATGGTCGAAGTCAAGGAAAAAACGTAAAAGCAATAGTAATCGAGCATTTACCCAATTTAAGTTAACCCAAACGTTGTATCCATTACCAGCAGGAGTTTTTTTAGTTGAAAATTAAATTAAAATAAATTACTATATTTATTACAACAAAGTCAATACCTATGTAAGTTACTATGTCAACTGTATTAATTTTAAGTTTATGCGTTAATGAAATAACTACCGGAAAATGGTGTAAATGCTTTAAATACTATTTTAAATATTCCGGGAGTTATCCAAATAACTACCGGAAAATTCTTATGATAAATCTTTTTTAATAAAAATATGTAAAATGTATGTTTTTTTGGGCAAAATGTTTGAAAAATATACTGCAATTTTTTTATATTATAGTTTATTTTATTTTATTTACGCATAAATAATGAAAATCTCAAATTGGACAAATTAATTTGAACACTTCGTAAACTTTTGATTCTGATAAATTTAAAATTCCATACGACTAAAAATATTTTGATACTACTGTTGTAGACAATTAAATGTACAGCATTCATTTTAATTTTTGTAAAAAGCAGACAATAAACATTTTATATAATATTTTGTAATTGTACAGAGCCGTAAACTTCGTGATTACTTTGCCATTTATTGTATAATAAAAGTTGTTTTATAGGCTTCAAACCAAATGTTTAAAACAAATCTTTAATAAAAAACGGAAATTATTATTTTAAATTATAAAATGTTGACAAAACTCATATGGTTTTATTATTCTAATAACTGTAGGCCTACATCATTGAAATATAATTAAAAATTAATTAAAGCAATTAATTAAATTACTTAATTAATGAAAACTTACCCAAATATTCAAAAGATCAAGAATCAAATACTCAATATAATACTATATTATTTATTAATAAAATATAAAAATAATTTTTTGATAATTTAACATTCAAAACTAAAATCATTGAACATAAAATCTTTATTTTTCTAAAACATTATTGGTGAAACATCAGCTTTTAATATAATACAGTAAAAAGTTATTAAACAAATGTCATGTTCAATTTTATCTATACAATTTGCTAAACAAATCTGAGTTTTACTATAAGAATATACAGTTTAACCAAAAAATGTTACGCGGAATTCATGCATTGTCCGAAATATTATTGATTGCAAACATTTGCTTTGTGTTAATTTTGCAATGTTATTATTATTATTGTTATATAATTACAATATATCATAGCAATATTTAAGTGAAGATGTTAAATTATATATTCCGCGTTAAAAGTACTTTAATCATGTTTACATATAATCAGCAATTTCATTTGAAATATTTTAAAAAGCACATTCAAATAAATTAAAAAATATATCAGTTGATTAATTATTATTAATTTAAAATTATTAATTTAATTTAATTCCTTTTTAGATAAATTGTAATCATTAAAAAAATAACTTTGTTAAACTTTTAAATATCTTTTTACGTACGTGAATGTATTTCATTTACAATTTATAGAGATTTAAACCTAGCAAAAACAAATATTACTATATTACATATATAATCTATTTCAATTAATTTTTTAATTGTAAATAAAATCCAAATATTTAATGTATCGTATATATTAATTATTCTTCTATACCAACTATTACATTAATTTTATTGATAACATTTATTTGATTTATTTTCAGTGTTCTTTTAATATCAATAATGAAAATTGTTTTTAATTTTTTTCTATATTTTAAAATGTAGGGTTTTTATTTACTTACTTGAAGTTGGCGGGCAATAGAAATTGATATCATTGGTTTGCGAACTCTTTTCTAAACAAAATTAGAGCAATTGTATATGTTTAATGTTTCAGAAATAAATACATTATATAATAATCATTTATTAAAGTTTTATCGAAATAACAATAATAAGGCCATAATTTCTTGGTGTTTCCTGTTGTAAAAATTTTAGCGAAAATTGGGTTGTAAAATGAAAAAAATTATTAATAAATTATTCAATTTAGTTTTAAATTTTAATTATTTTTTAATAATGTTGATATGTATTATGACATTACATAATTTTTCAATAGAAAATATATAATATAAATTAAAAATTAATCAAATAATTAATTTAAGCAAAAATACTATTTCATCGTTGTCCGCGAGCCAAACTTTGTTATTTAATAATTATTTATTTTTCATGCGAGCTGAATAACATCAATAGCAAGTAAAAGTACATGTTTCTAACTAAATAACTAAATCTGTAATACTATCATTATTTTTAATTTTGTTAAATATATTTTTCTATTTTATACATTTTATAAAGCAATTAATTTACATTTATAAATAATTATTAACATTTTATAAAGCAAACATTTTATAAATTAGCATTATCGATTATTTTATTATAAATTGGCCAATAACAGTTTAAAACAATATTAACAAATATTTAGTTATGCAATAAATTTAGTTTAAAATGATCCATTCTATATATTAACGTTTAGGCCTATAATATTACAAAGTGCGATGTAAATTATTTATTAAATAAGACGATGTCATGTTACTATATACGTAAACGTATGAATATCAAGTATAAATATTATTAACAATATCATATTTAGTTTATTAATTTCAATACTTTTAACACAGTACATTGTATGCATTGTTATAAAAACATATACATCGAATAAACATGCATATATTATGGTAAATATTTTAAAATGGATAATGTAACTATCACGTCAAACTATTTCAATATAAACCCACTCACTAATCTTACTATAATTGTATGACTTTTAATGTATAATGTGTATTAAAACACTTATATTACCGAGCTATATTTTACTCAATAATACATTAATAATAATGTATATGTATATAATGCAAACATATCGACACATATTTTTATCGATTGTAGTCTTAACATATTTTTGCGTAATTATCAAATCGAATCATGCATTTTTGCTATAATCAACACTCTGACATCGACATCATTTATATAAGTATCAATATGTTAATTATAAAATTGATAGAACGTAATTGTTATGATTATAAAAACCAATGTGTACAAATAGGCAAAATAGTGAAATCCTATTTTATATGGTTGATACATTTATAAACATTGTAAAATTCTCCGTTTTAAAACTACCGAATTATTATATTTTGAACCACTTATATTCTGTAATTATCATGTAATTATCATGCAGTGTATAATTATCAATTTGTAATTGAATTGTATACGTTAATATAACAAATTATATAAATATAAAATAAAGCTACTAACCTTGCTGTTTTATATTTAATGAAGACTCTAATCGACCGGTTATTTGACGACAGGTATGAATTTTGGTTCCCATGTCGGTTATGAGGTCTTGAACTGAAGGTTTCATGGATTTTTTCATATCCTTTTCAACGCTACCATGGATCTTTTCCACAGTATCTATGTTTTCACAGAGGAGTTTCAAATCCTTTTTTATAAGATCTGTGTGGAAAAGATTAAATCGTTGATATATTTATTTAGTATAATATTTGCCCTAGAAACGTTAGTCAATGAAAAATTACAATCTTCTATGATGTACTTCAAATGCTACGAATAATGATTATACTTATTTATTAATAATAAAAAATAAATTTTTGAATAAATTTAAAGATTCTGTTTAATATAAAACAACTTGATAAACTAATGATATATGCTCATATTTAATACATATATTAATATCTGTTTATGTTAATATATATTTAATCCATTATCAATCCAAAAGATTAGTAAAAATATATCAAATCTGTAGAAGTATCCTACCTCACATAATCGTAGAATTAATCAAAATTAATAACGAAATATAGGGCATATTTTAACCAGATATTTAATTTTTTCACTGTGTTCAATATTTAATTAATAAAAACGTTCAATACAAAATGTTTATAACACACTTGCAGGCGTGTCATTATTTGTATATAATTTGTTAAACTTAAAATAGTCGTCTGTCGCAACTTTAATACCAACATAATATGAAGGATAATTTTCTAGTAATTTATTTTCTGTGTGAAATATAATTAAAAATAAAACTCATTTTTTATTTTTTTTACAATTACCTATCAATTATTTTACAATTAAAATTGCTTTTCTAAATCCTGAAAGGGTCTTCTAATATTTATATATAGGCCTATTTGTGAAGAAATAATAAAATACAAAACTAAAACATTACCTTTTTTGTTGAGGGCCATTATTATTAAATGAGTAGAAAATAATTATAATAAGTACAATAGTAACCAAGTGCAATAGTGTATCTTCTTTTACTAATGCATTATAGATTGTACATAAAACCATAGAAAAGAATGGTAATCGCAGGTAAGAGTAAACAATAAAAGCTTTGAAGTGATATTATCTTAACTGAACCTATGCCAACTGAACAAAAAACAGTGATTATGAGTACAGCTTGTTAAATTATGGTAACTAAAGCCAATCGTGCGATACTCTTTGTGTTATGGATCGATAATTATCGTGAATTATGATCAAAGAGATGATATATCATATTTATTGAGCTTTTCCATAATAGATTATAAACTATATATTCGGTATATATTATTGGGCATATATTCATAACAGATATCATGCGATCATAATATATATAACAGGGGCCGATCCAGAAATTTAATCTAGATGAGGCACAACATCCAAGGGGCGCACATTGTATTCAAAGTTTCCACTGTTTTAAGTACAATAACGGCGCAATACTACCTCATAGGAGCGCAAACTGACGCCTGTTGGGGGCACGGGCCCCCTTAGATTGGCCCCTGATATAATAATATGTGGATTTCAAAAAAAATTGTATTGTCTTAGCTCATTTTTTGTTTTAATAAATTACGCAAAGAAGAAAACAGTTTAGCCAAAATAACAGACAAACTCGTTTTCTTTTTTTTAGAGTGAGTACGGTATCACATCATTCCTATAGTCTCCATTTTTTCAATAGCAACTGTATGAATTCTCCCTTTTGAAATAGTTATCACTCAACAACGGGCTTTTTTCTGTATTTCTTTATTCGTACTGTTTTCTCCAAACTGTTTTCTCAGTAAGATTTTTAAATTTTGTTGTACAATTAGAATTTTCTATTTTTATATCTGGTTCTTCTTCTGTTTTCTTCCCTCTTTCCATACTGCCTTTTCTCGATATTCTCCTAATATTATTGAATTACCTTTCAGTTTTTCTTCTCTCTTTCCTTAATGTTACTGAAATGAGAATTTTCGATATGCCATATCTATATCAGACAGATATTATAGGTTTTTATTTATTATTTATTTCAAAGTTGTCTTATAAATAATTTAAACTATAAAATAAATATTATGTTTAATATTTTATTATTGAAACATTGATTGCAAATTTAAACATCGCATAAAAAATGTTATACGCACACATAACTAATTAAAAAAAATTAGCGATTAAATATAAAATTTTCAGTAAAGATTGATAAACTATCTAATTTGTATTATATCATTTTTTGCAATGATAAATTGTTATGTTAGGATAATCATTCTTATAATGATAGAGCGCGTTATGCCTTTTTAAAGGTTGAAAATATACAACTAAAAACACCACCATTTTATTTGTGAGGTACTCAGCAAAATAAAAATAAATTATTTTTTAATCTAAAACTTTGTGAGACAACAATATATATAACAAAACTGAAAATATAATCGGCAGGATCGAATTTTGAGTGACAGAATTTATTTAGTCATTTATAGTGTTGCAACAGATATGATTCACATTGACTATAGAGATGAGTAGTAAAATAATGTGTATTTTTGAAAAAGGAACGTAGATTTTTAAATCAATACTATAAACCATGAAATCATTTTATTACCATTTTTCGCTTCTTATTGCAAAGCAACTTTTTGATGAGTATATTTGTATATATCTATAATTCGTTAAAGAAATATTTTTTATAAAAATGAGATCCCAATTTTTTTTATCCTATAGGTCATACCGCTAAAACCCAGCGGCAAATTAAATGAATTAGAAGAAGTTTCATGTGATCATAGCTGTGTCTCAAAAAGGACATCATTTTTTCAAATATTGACACAAAATGAATCTGTCGACTCTGAAAGATACATTCAGTTTCTAATTGATTTGTAAAATTTTCTCAGAAATCAACCAGATCCAATTCTACCTGAAAACATGAGACTTCAGCACGATAATGCGCGCCCACAT
>JAUZND010003291.1:0-12345 GCA_034780555.1 Coelogynopora nodosa
TAGGGAAGTTCACAGTTTGTTCGAGACCGCAAATGTCGAAGGCATCTAGGATGTTCTCTGATATGTCTTTTCTATAAGCGTTGCCTAATCTTGTGTTGGTTTGCCAGCATATATCGGGGAGGTTGAAATCCCCTGCAATCCAGATAGGTGAATTGCGGTGCTGAACGCATAAATCAACAATGTGCTGCTTAAGAACAATTGAGTAGGGTATGTCATTATTAGTGGGACGATAAACCGACGCAACAATGAGGGGATGTGGTTTACTGTCAATTGTAACAGCTATAAATTCACAATTAGGGGGGTTTACTAGTTCGTTGCAAAAAATATTTTTAACAGCGATCAATACTCCTCCGTGCGCATCTTTGCGATCATTTCTGAAGAATTCGTAGTTGTCAGGAATGATTTCACTGCTGTATATTTCAGGGTGTAACCAGGTTTCAGAGGCAGCTACTACGTCAGGCTGTTCACTGTCAATGACTGTCCACAGTGCCTCACGTTTTGCTTTAATACTTTGAGTATTAACGATAAGTATTTTTAAACAGTTTGGATTCACAGTATTTATCTTTGAACAGCTGTTCGGATTTCCACATTCTGTAGTAGTTCTATTTATAGTACGTCGATTTAACCTAAGCCACCATATTCGACGCTTAATACGACGCGGCAAGACAGATATTGATATATTCCTCAGGTTAGCTAGTGTTTCACGTGTATAGGTGATTCTGTTACCTTGCATTAGCTTGTTAAAAGCAATTGGTAAGTGTATCTATTCTACCGGAGCAAGTTGTATGCAGTCGACTTTACTTTGTTTGTTTTCAGGGAGTTGAAGCCGGAGAAAGAGAGTTTAGGCTAGCATGTTTAGATTGCAAGTAGAATTCTCCATGCAATGCTACGATAATGTATAGATAAAATTTGTTAGACACAGTAATCAACCGGTAAATCCATCTACAGACCGGTTTCGAGGTATTTGCTCCTCATCAGTACAGAGTAAAAATCGAACATGCAACCCAGCGATCTGTGAGCGAACCCACCTACCACTAGGCCACACCTCGCCTGTCAACTACCATGTCTAACTTGTAATATGAGCCTTTCGCCTAATGCACATAAGGCGGAAAATCCACAGACTTAAAACTATGAAGCGAACTTCCTTATGATATTTTTTTATTATTTTAATTATATTGCTATAATATGAATAAATTAATATAATAGTTTTTTATTAAGATTTCAAAAATTTGAACTATTTAAACCCACAAGTGAACAGTTTTGTAATCCCCAGTTCAAAGTATGCCTCTTGCTTCGATATCATGCATAGCATACCTTTTTACATAAATATAGAATTTATTAAAAAAATAGATTTTTAACATTTCAATCTTCAATACTCATCTCCCGCTCGCCAGGAATGTCTCACATGGCAACCAACCCTCTGTCCTTCTGTCGGCTAACTCTCTGGCAAGAGCAGGACCAGTCCTCTCCTTCCAATCATCATCGTCGCATGGCGCACATCTCTGCGGAAAGTGAGGAACCCATTGAAGTTGTCCACTTCCCTTCCCAGACTGTCCAATTCCTTCTCCATCCAGTGTCCAGGAAAAAACTTGGTGAGGCTTATCTGTCTGTTATTTTGATTGGTGAATGTGTCACAGTTGTTCGACATATGTGCTACTAATTAAAAAAATAACTGTAAGAGTTTTAGGCTTAGATCCACAGAAAATATGCTAATTTTATTGTTATGGATTTTTCTTAATTAATATTGCGACATTGCCACCATTAGGCTTTAATCTATTTTTAAAATGTTAATTTTATTAAGCACAACTCTTATTGTTGCAAAGTAATTATATTTGTAAAAAATAATAAAAAAGTGAGTGTGTCAAAGTTGTGTAGGCTTTTTCATTAACACATATTTTGTTTTAAAAAATATGAATTTTATTATTTAAGTCATAAAGGAAGTCAATCATTTTTTTGCCAAACGTTCACAACCCTATTCATGTAAATCACTTGATAACTTTGTGTTAGCTGATATCCTACAAATTAAAATAGATTACTCAACATGCGGAACCCCCATTTTCGGGTTTTTGCATTTAGGGAGCACCAAAAATAACATTCTCTTTACTACTATTATTGATATTTGTTAAGAGCTGAATACATGAGACTCTCCCTCACTAGGTCTCTGCATGGCCCTCTGCGGATATCAAAACTCCCTTCTAGCAGCCTACGAGAGCGGCCATCTACTTCGCTTTGATCTCACCCCCGGTAACCACGGCAACCAAACTCTTATAACACAACTGGCCACCACCGCAATCATGTGTCTAGCCTACCACCCAGGCGTAAATCGTGGCGCCGTTGGCTCGGCAGAAAGCGATCATCTCCTGCTGTTCAGTCTAAACAGCGCCACCAGCGATGATATATCGATTATCGCGCGTGTCCCGCTGACCAATAAGGGCCTCGCCTGTGTCACGTGGCGGCAGGATGGACGCCTATTGGTCAGTGGAGGTTGGGACGGTAGGGTGCGTGTGTTTTCAGCCGCGGCTAAACGACCCAAGCTGCTGGCCGTGTTTGAGTGGTCCGCTGGGGCTGTTGTTGCGGGTTCCGCTGTTTCGACCTCCCGGTTGACAGTTCAGTGTGCGGTGTTCACGAGGAGTGGATTCTTGGTGTCTGGAGCTGCTGATGGCACGATTTGTGTCTGGGATATATACCGTGAGTGATGTGTGTGTGCAGCACGCAGGCAGGACTGTTTTATGAGGAAGGAGATTATCTGGACATCCTTCTACAAGATTTAATAACAATGAACAAAAATTTTATCTGTTGTTAAATTAAAATTAAATACGATTTAACTATTCTAATCATGTGTGGTTAACCCTTTGTACGTGGACATACTTTTTTGGGTTTGCTATGTGGAGGGGAAGTATTTTACCCCCTCTGGAAAACCAAACTTTCTATCATCCGATTAAGCTGAAATTTGGTATACAGATACCTCCTAAAGACTTGTCGAGCGATTTATATTTTCAAAAAAATAATTCGATTGGTATTATTTGTATGACCTGTTTATGTCATAAACTTCAGTTAGGAAAACTATAGGGAAATAACCATATTCATATATATACATATTTTTATAATTATACTACTTATACAAATACGCCATAAATAGTATATATCCTATTTGAGTATTTTTTTTAATTGATGGTTATTTTAATAAATATTTTTATTATTCAAGTTAAATGGATATAATTTACGATAAACTTGTTTTTTGTATAAATGTTGCAAGTTTTAGCTCCTAAAAGCTGCTGAGTAAAACAATTATGGTTATACATTATTTAGTTCAATCAAAGACTTAATTTCTTTAAAAAAAAAATTGGCATACCTCCCTCCACGTACGAAGGGTTATGAAAATAGTTACATTTTACTTTAGCCTAAATAATATGTGGGGTAATTTTTTAACATTTTAACCAATTAGATAGTTCTATTCGCATCACTATGACATAAATTTGGCTAATTTTTACCTTTTATAATAATGTAATATAATTATTAGATTATTGTTCACATATTTGAAAATATCAGATGAATTCTATAAAACGCTTTTTGCACTACAAATGATGACATGTAATGTATTTTAACTTTCCTATTAACTATTATGCTGTTTATCAAAATATCGATTACGTGTTTATTGTAATTTATTGATTGTATCATTTTGTTTGTTTTTCGATTATCCAATAGTTTCATTAAATGAACTCTCCAACTATTTACTGTGCATTTTAATTTAGTTAATTTTATAAATTTATTAAGATGAATTTTTGAAAAAAGCGTCAAATTTACACTTTATTATAAAACCATGAGAATGCTGACAGAATTGTTTTTTTATAATATCCAATTATGTACTAATAAAGCAATTAATTGATTGATAGACTAGTAAATATGAGGTCGATAGCTGGGCTGCAGGTTCGATTCCCACTCTTCACTGACGATGGGGGTAAACACCGAAATCAGTTTGCAGATGGATTACAATGTCTGTAATACTTTACAGAAGTAAATTACAATTAATTCCAACATTTAGACATGTTATAAAAATATAACTTTAGGCACGCCTGAAACAGTGATTTTAAAAAAAATAATCGTATCTTTATTTATAAATGTCAACATATTATTAGCTTACATTTAATAGAATTTTTTTTAATGGTAATGGGAGTTATTTGTTTAATAATACAATTTTTTTTTAAAAAGCAATAAATATTTACTGCGGAGAAAGTGTTCAACGTTTTTATAAATGTACTCTGAAGGAATTGATAGTGTCAATTATATAAAACTATATCGAGCATTAAATATATTTTTGCACCCTTAAGAAAAATATAGTTTCAAGATGCGAAGTGCTCGTTATGTTTTGACCAGAAATCTGCTTTTTGTCTATCCACATTGAAATAGGTCATTTTTGTGCCTAAGCCCATGGTATTAAGTGATGCCATATTTGTACATAACTATGTATATATCCTAACTTCTATTTTGTATATGGTCTACATAATATAACTTAATTTACTCAATCAAAATACATTTCTACACGTCGAGATATGAAACACGTCAGCTCTAATACCTAGCTGCTATATGGTTATGTGTGTTGTTAAAAACTATAATGTACAATAATTGTTCATATTTCTGTATATATTTATATTTTGAATACATTCTCCTTTTTATAAATAAATGCTGGTTTTATTTTTGTCTTTCTGCAATATAGATTGTTATGCTAAGTTAAGCAATGTCTCTGAGATTTTTCATTTTAAACTAAACGTTATCGATATTTATAGAACTTATCGAATTTTAACATATATAATTACTAGTCTTCGTCATATATTCTGTTTTTTAAATAATAATACTGACGTAAAATGTTTGACCTAATCAACGTTACATAACCATAGAGATATAAATACTATAGTAGCGAGAGATATAAATACTATAGTAGCGAGAGATATAAATACTATAGTAACAGTAGATTTAAGAGAATTCCAACCGACAGTCCATAATGCTATAATGGTAATTTTTCAAACGTCAAAGCGAGCCAATTTGGTCCTATAGTCACCGATTTCATTAGAACTTAAATGTCTGACTTGGATGTGGGATTTTATTATGAAAATACTTTTACGTCCAGTATAGGCTATTTTACAACTAGCTTCATCAATTTTGAAATCAATGTATCAATAAACATTTATGTTTTGAAAGTGAGCTCAAACTCATAAAACAGACATTAATAAATTGATTTTCAGTAGATATCCTCCCTATGTTAGATATAAATATTCTGCTGAACATAGTCAGACAATCTGCTAAATACTTTCTATAGACAATAATGTTATTCTATGTACAAGTGATTTTACAATTTCTACAAGACCTATGGTGAGGATACTATAATTAATTAACATAATACTTTGTCATCCTAAATCGATTGACTGTCATTTGATACTCTAGATAGTATTTTAGTCTTTCAGTATTTACTAACCTAGTTACTAACGTACTAAACTAGTTACTAACATACACTAACCTAGTTACTAACATGTACTAACCCAGTTACTAACAGACACTAACCTAGTTACTAACCCAGTTACTAACAGACACTAACCTAGTTACTAACATGTACTAACCCAGTTACTAACAGACACTAACATGTACTAACCTAGTTACTAACAGACACTAACCTAGTTACTAACATGTACTAACCCAGTTACTAACATACACTAACCTAGTTACTAACAGGTACTAACCTAGTTATAATCAAAATATGTTATTCTTAATTATTAGTAGTCCTATACTTTTATCGGAAATGAAGCCATTTCTTTACTATTGTTACCACCCACGAAAGTTAGATCGTCTCCTTTAATTGGTCAATCGGATTACCACTATAACAACAATGTTTTAAAACGCAACTATATCCTGTGCCTATAAAGCATAGATTTCCAGTAAAACAATGCCGTTTTTTTGAATATATCAGTCATAACACAAAATACATCATTTTCATGCATGTATTATTACAATTATAATAGCTTATCAATCAAAATGTTAATCAAATCTTCGCAACCAATATATCTACCAACCAACTAAGTTCGTATATACTATTTTTTTATTCAAAGTTAAGATATCAAATTTTTTATTTGGTAAATAAATTTGTACAATAAGTGTATGCTTAATATATAATAAATATTTTTAGAAAAAACACAATTCATGATAAAATGTAGTCATGCTTATTGTAAAATAATTTATTCGAATGTTTTATTCAATCTTCAAGCTCAATTTGAAACCATACAAAACACTATAGGCCTAGTTTAGCTATAGCATTGATATAAGTCAAGCGTGTTTTTCAGTCTTTGGTTGCAAATCTTACTCCGCCATAAAACAATTATCTACATGTTTATATTATAGTGAGAATTAGGTCTACACAATATAGAGATTACCTATATTTTCGGAATAATGTTGCTGGTAAAACAATCCCAGATAACCGTTATGAAATCATTACTCAATAAATATCAATTTCATCGTACATACAGATTGTATAATCCGGTTATTACACGAACTCGCTTATAACAATCAGATAAGTTGGTCCCTATACACTTATTACTATTTTTTTACTTGTATAACAAGAATTTACTTGTATAACAAGTAAACCTTATATTTAGCACTTGCTGTTTTGGAACAGAAAAAATAAGTGACTTTTTCATCTATCTCATTTTGACCTACACTTATCTTACCATATATAGAGATATGTATGCGTGCCTAACATCATTTTTTATAATAATTTTGTCATTTTCTATTTACATACACACATATATGTAGTTTTATATTTATGGATAATAATAATTAACCTTACTAAATACTGGTCGTTTTTTATTGCTGCGTACGTTAATTATATTAATATGTTATACAGTACTTATAACATGACATCAATTTTAGGGCACCTCGGATATAACAAGCATCGGTTATAATACGAAAAGTACAGTCACTTGTCTATATATACGGATTGTTCTGTATTTAGAAATGTTTTCTCTTTTTGCATTACACCGTGTATTTAGCAGCGCGGTCGACAACAATCTTGCTGTATGTTAATCTCATGATTTATAGTCTTCCTAAATTCATGTATTTAATGTATGATATTGAATAAGTAAAAAAATAAATGCAAAAAACTACCTTAATTCACACAGGTCCTAATATTGAAGCCTACAGGTAGAACTTCAAACATTTTGAGTTCGCAGGCTTGGTTTATAAACGGAATTTACTAAATATTTACGAAATGATTATCCTACCTTCGCCTATGTACAGATACACTATGCATACTATAAGCCATTGGCTCACAAATTAAGCCAAATTGTAACCATTACATCATGTATAGACTGTATTATCTACAATTAGATTTTAAACAACTCAATTTATATAATTTGGCACCAAAAGGTGCGCAATAAGCAATAATGCTGAAAATCTAACCCATTTCGTTTTAAATTAAATATATAGCCATAAGTGTTACCCCCCCCCCCCCCCCCCCCCCAACCCAATTGTCGAATAACGAAGCTGTAGTTCGACCCTCTGACAATTATTCTACTATGGACACAGTTCGGGGCAAAATTAATAATATTCTCCCGTATTCATTTGAGGTATGGCAGAGGAATGTATTCGACAATTTAGTATACAAAAGAGTGATTATTAGCCCCACAAAAAAACCCAGAAAAAAATACACAATATATTAGACAGTTGTTTATTACATTTGATTAAGATCTAATGAGGTCTCCCCGGCAAAAGAAACACTGCAGGAACAAAGAATAGCGCGTCCTCAACTACAACTGGAAATCAAGGGTATGACTTTGTACAGGGCTACATCTATAATGTGATGCAGTTGGTTGTATACACAGTTGTTTATAAACTACAAAAACTCTATAATTATTATATTTACGACATGTGGAGCCGAGGACGGTGGAATTGGTGGGTAAACTGGAACGCATAGAAATCACAAATTTTCACTAGGTAAGCGAGTCTCTCTCTTAAAAGAAAACACAGCAGAGATTTCAGTATAACATGTAATAATCTACATTAAGATAGGTTAAAGCCGTTTATAAATCTATATTGAAACAACAAAATAACATATCTATACACTGTTTAACAAAAAACTTCACAAAATGCGAACTATTAATACAATTTCTAGGTTTATATTCCACTTTATATTTTATATTCTATTTTCATCTGTATTTCTTGTGCATAAACATTTAATTCAGTTTCAGGCCAACAAGTAGAAAGCACAATTATCGCTAACATTATATTTTATCAGTAAATAATCAATTCTTGTATTTGGAGAAATTTACCAACGAAGCTTTTAAATCGTTGTAAAACGGAATTTCCATATTCTAACGAAATTGACTCGCAGTAGTTAAAACTTAATATTAACATCAAATTCTAGGGACTGCACTGAAATCAGCCCCCCTCTCTGTCTCACTAAACAAAACACGCACCAATTTCACACGTTACCCTTCTCGGGAATATAAACAAATTAGGTGAGAAATAAACCTGATTGTCAGTAAGTATAATATGTGGAAGTCAAATTGAAAACACTCGGCTGGTCAAATAGTATAGAAAGTATAGGTGGGGGAGGGTGGGGCTGTTGTCAATGAAAAAGGTTGCATGGCCGGTTAAGACGGAGTTGTTCTTGTGAGCAAAGTAGAAAATATGTACATATATGTGTATATATGCCCGAAACACGCAGGCCTTACTTTTTATACAGAACATATCGCGGAAAGTCATCTTGACGGGTTGAGTTGAACCAGACGACCATTTAGGGGTCACCTCCGGGGAAGCATGTCACATGAACCAAGCGGAAGACAATGATATAATATAAATATGATACGTGAAGAATAAGAAAAATATAAGAAAAAATCTACACACGCTAGAGAAGTACAGGTAAACAACTCTGTGATTAATGGCTGCAATGGCACCATAATAAGCACCTACGATAAATAGGATATATTTAAGAAGTCTTATCAATTCTGAAGTTAATTTGTTTAACATTTGTCCCGAACTAATTTTTGTAATCGAATAACTGAGAGGTGGACCTGTTATAGTGAAACTGTTCCTCGCAGTGCGGAAATCGTTCCACTGCCACAATTACACAGTTGAATTGTTACAGTATTATACCACGAGCCAGACTATTTACGGGGGGATAAATCGGGAGACATGAGAACAAGTCGCGAACATCATGACAAAGCGACTGGGATAACATGATCTGGTTCATTGACTAAATGCAGGACTGGTTGAGTACAGAACATAACATGCAATACAGCAAGACAACATCTTGATAACAGAGAACATTACTGACAAACACTTAAGTGATCCTGAAAGTATTGATCGATAAAATTAAATAAGTGTACATCCGATTAAAACTGATATGAATCCATAACAGTATAATCCCGCTATACCAGCTCTACGAAAAGATACGACATACCGTTTGCATTGTTCGATTTTAAGTTATCAATTTTGGTATTGAAATTTCTCTTGCTAACAGTCTCTGTGTTTTGCTGAGGCTAAACGCAAACAGGTAGACTTATCAACAAACTCACATCAATTTCAGAATATTACAATATACTCGCTTTGTTACAAGTAAGAATTCACAATTCTACACATCAGGCAACGCATGTTTAGACAAATGCATGTTATAGTGGGACTATATTATTATTGTATAATTCCAATTTGTCGCTGAGGTTCAAAAATTATACCATAGTGTCACAAGTGGTGTGCCACGCATAGTGTCACAGGTGATTTGCCACGCAATGTTCACACATGGTGTACTACGTAGTGTCACAAATAGTGTGCCACATATAGTGTCACAAATAGTGTGCCACATAGTGTCACAAATAGTGTGCCACATAGTGTCACAAATAGTGTGCCACATATAGTGTCACAAATGGTGTGCCATATATAGTGTGCCACATAGAGTGTCACAAATGAGGCGTCACACATAATGTCACAAATGGTGTGCCACTCATGTGTCACACAGAGGAGACTGTATCACCCGTCCCCAACTGGAACTCCAGAGAACTGGGATCCTCAAAGTCCAACCTCTCCTCCGGTAGAAGGGTGCTGTCAACCTCACTGGGCAACACCCGGAGATCGATAGAATCAGCGACACTCCCCTTCCTGGTCTTCTTGATGCCGCCCCCAGCTGGGCCGGCGGCGGTGGAGGATCGCCTCTTCTTGCCGGCCAGAGTTGTGGTGTCCTCCATGAGGAAGTCGACGATGCTAGCGATGGGCACTCCGCAGGCCCCCCCGGACACGTGTCTGATTATGTCACAGGCCCGGTCTACTCCGCTCATGAAGGCGCCGTGGGTGCACTGCTGTCCCCGCGAGCTGTCCACTGTTCCCTCCCCAGCGAAGAGTAGGCGGGGCTCCTCCTACATGTCAACCAAATACATTTCATGTGTTTATGAAATATTAACTGTAGCAGTTTTAAATAGCTTTTAAAAGCCATACTCAGCGTACAAAATAAGCCCCAACCGGATCAAAATTCAAGGGGTTTTTATCAATCAATAACAATCAATGTTAGGATAAAAACATATTAATACATTATAATTATATACAGAATTATCGCAAAATGTTACGAGTAATCACAAGAGTAACGCAAAAGAATGAATACCAATCAATCGACTAGTTCTTTCATTTTAGAGTTTCTATTTTAGATAGAACATAAATTGGAAATTTGAAAACTCCATTGAAACACAATATAGACATTTTCAGTTTCAACATTAAAATATTTTGTAAACTGTAGTAGAAATTATAAAAAATGAGTAATGATATTTTTCATAATGTCACCAAATTAAAGAGTTTTCAAAGAGTCATGTTTTAATGCAAGGGTTTTCAAGGGTTCTCAGTGGGCCGAAGGAAGAATTTTTTTAAATAATACCTTTCTTTTATAATAATAAATTAACAGCATTTCATACTTAACAACAAATTTGAATGATTTTAATGATTTGCTAATTTAAACAATATTAAAGAAAAATATAAATCAATGAAGGAATACAATTAATTTATAGAAAGATTAATATTTCAAAACAAATAACAAACAGTCTGTTGATGATATTTTAGCATAATTTTTATTATTCTACTTGGGAGATATTTATGAATGCATACTTGTAGAAACTCACAACGAAGCACACGGTGTAAAAACATTTCCCGAATCCACTGTCTATCTACGTGAATGCTGGTATAAAGTCACCAATGTTAAAATGTATGCTTTGATCAGTTTGATCATAGAAGTGGAAGTAATGAGAGACAGTGGTCGTTTTGACCAGTCGAATGCGGATTTCTGGTATGCCCAGACCACAATATATGTATGTGTCAGGCGTGTTTTTAGTTAAATACGATGAACAATTTAATTATTTCTATTCATTTACCGTATATACTCAACATTTGTGTGGAAAATATTTTGATAGGAAATATAATAGGGAATTCCTAAATTTAATTCCTTCATGTTATTTCTTTAGCATATATGAAGAAATACTTGTGATACTACTCATTAGTAGCAAATACAATATAGTAAAATTAATTAAATATTTCTTAAATTGAACTAAAAAATAATTTAAAGATCAATAAAAGAAACTTGTTGAAGTGGGTTCATGTTTATTTTCGTGTAATTAATTTAGTTTTAGACAAATTTCAGTTAAACATATTATTTGTTCTTTAATTACTTATGAATAAATTTACTGTCTGATGATTCCAAAGTGCATGTGCAACTTATGGGTTAAGTGTTAATTGAGTTCCATTTTTTCAATACAATTTTTAACATGAAAGTCTAAAAATATAACATCCAGAGAACTTACAATATTCAATTAGGAAAAGACGTGTGAATCGCAAATGATAACTTCCAATGATTTATTTTGGTCTCAATAATAGCCAGTTTTATTGATTGTTTTCGGTATGTCGTTGAGTGCATAACGTATGTTCGAAGGAACCATGACATTTCAAAACGCTTTTAAAAGGAATTGTAGAAAAGAAAAGAGAAACTATTGAGAAAAATAACAAATAGAACAATAATTTTGGGGGGATAACATGTGGTGGTCGGATAACGTGTAATTGTTGTTGGTATGCTTCTGTTAATATTTGTTTCAAAGCAAAATATACAATAAGGTGGATTTGTAATACGTAAATTATACTAAATTGTGGAGAACCGTTTTGCAAAGAAAAATGTCAATATTATCATCAATTCTCGAAATGTAAGTAAAGATAATATTAAGGTTTGCTACGTATAGGGGGGGGGGATTTTAAACCAAAACTGGAAAACCAAACTTCGTATCATCCGATTAAGCTGAAATTTGGTATACAGATACCTCCTAAAGACTTGTCGAGCGA
>JAUZND010003293.1:0-12343 GCA_034780555.1 Coelogynopora nodosa
AGAATGGAGATCGCTGACGAAAGATGTGGTAACCAGAGCTCGCCCACGAGCTGACGGTACAAGGTGACAAGGTGAGGCCCAAATTGCAAACTCTGGTATTTTATACCATACATGTGCTTACAATACTAATGAATATTATGTTGCTATTAATATAATTACAACAATAAGTGATTCAAAGGTAATCATTGCATCCTTTCCAAAATACAAATTTTATATGATATTCCACATAATAGTGAAGTTTATTTGCTTTTAGTGGATTGTTATTGGAAGTGTGACGGTTGCATACATGCTAAATTTAAACACGCCGCTTAGAGTCTTATGACCCTCAACATAACCAAAACTTAATTGTGTTTCCTTTATTAAATGGTCTGTCCTTTGACTAACGTTTTCATTAGTCTGACTCCGTTTTAGTATGTTCCACATACATGATATACAATTTGATCATGTTCTAAAGGACTATTGCATTATATTTAAGAAATTTTTGTATTTATTGGGTTATCGTTGTTTTAGTCTGATTTATAAGATGTTTGTTTATACACATACCTTATTTTCTATTTTCTTAATGCTATTATTATTTTTACATTATTAAACTTAACATACGATATTTGATGTTTTATAGTTAGTATTTTCTTAATATTTTTTTCATAGATTTTATCATACTTTTCGATCAAATATATATTGTTACTGTCAACTATTCTACCATTTAACGCGAAAGAGTTTTTACTACTATGGAAATATTCCTTTAAAAATCTACTACCAACTAAACTGAAAAGACAATTGGAAATAATTTTGCATAGATGCCGACTAAACAAAATTCCGAAAGTTGCCATATTGCACGGATATCAATTAACACAGTATGTCGAAAAATAAAATAAATTATATCTTTCAGTGACTTCAGTGACAGACGAAGAATTGATACAGTCAGAGGAGGAAATATCAATTATAACGATGGATAACACGATGGAGGTCTACACGAAAGTGGAAGAATCAATACTTAGTTCTGACTACAATTATGGAGAAAATAAAGAAAAAACCTACAGGAGAAATTGACATTGAAAGATTTTAATCACAAAGTACAAGACAAAATAATGAAATATATTAAACTATTTAATTATATAAAAAAATGATAAATCTTATTGAAAAAATTCAAGGAGATACTAATTTTCTCACCTGTAATTCATTGTTTTTATTCTTTGGTTTATTTTTGACAACACAGTGCGTTATGCTTTGAATGAACTCAATTAATAACTTACTGACTAATTTTGATGATGACGATTTTCACTAATTTAATGATATAATGCTTCCATACTATTTATCATCTCAAACTATATACGATAAGTATATCTGTGTACTTTCTTATATATTGCTAATTTATAAATTCTACTTATATGTTTAACTTAAACAAAACAAAAAAGTTTTTGTGTTGATAAAAATTGATATCTTTATTTTAGATTAAATGAGCAATATATAATTTTATAAAAATAGTAAAAATAATAATTAGAACAAACAGGCTCAAACTAATATATTCAGAATTGTCACAGCATCGCAACGGGTAATAATTCACAACATGCATGGATACGTCAGTGGACAAAATCAAGAACGCCGTTCAAGCAACATGTAAAATTTAACTGTAAAATTACATTTTTATTTAGTTTATTTGATATGTATTACTACGTTAGTTTTATTTGTCCATTCGATTAGTCATATTCATTTATTATTACCACGTGCATTTTTTTAAATTAGAGCAATATCAATGAAGATAGAGGTAATAAAATAGTTGCACCCAATTTTGCGGACCTGAACTATGTTTGAAATGGAATTTGACATTATTATCTGCTATAGTAGATCTGATATCAGGTTAAGTGTATTGTTAAGTGTAGAAGATAGAGCCCAAATACAGCCGTTCATGGCAACAATTAGCTATACTTATCTCCGATCACTTCTTACATATAGAAAATTTGAACTCAGCGTCATTGATTTACTCGGAAACAACTTTACCTTGTTGAAATCGGCCCAGGAAGTCAATAATCAAAACAATAAAATTGGGGAGTATGGAGGGGGTTATTTGTAATTCTCCAGAAAACATCATTCCTATACTACTAACCTAATATTGCAAAATTTGATATTGATCATTTCATATAATAAAAAATTTGTAGGGATAAAATCTCCTGTGAACAAATATTATTAATATATAAAAAATATATTTTGGCATAATATCATAAACATTTTTTATTACAAACAATTATGTTTATCTTAATTAAATTAATTAATTAAATTTGATATTAATTAATATACTTCATCATAATTTTATAAATTTATAATTTTTTATTTCATTGATTAAATATAGTATATGACTATAAGTTTTAGATGATCTTATCATTTATTTCAAAGTATAACAAATGTTTGTAAAGTGAAGCAATAGTTGTGTAATTTTGTTTAGATGCCAAAAAAGTTTATTTGGTGATTAAATATATCGTCATCTAAAAGCAGCCACCCGATGACTATTTTCTAATAGTTTGAACTTTCTGAACATCTAGCTCAATAAGCTTGAAATAGTGCTTCACAATAGAATACTATTTATTACATAACTACTCGTAAAACTACATTTATTTTGAACTTATCACGAAAACTATTCTGCTAAAGGTTTGTTTGCAAGGTGTCTTATTTCTGAGGTACCAAAGTTAGTTTCCAGAATGTTTAGAACTATTGAAAAAAATAATTCAAGAAAAGGAATAGGCTTGCTTTGTGATATCACAGAAGTCGATTATCGATTGACTCCTTCCTAACCACCAAAAGTGTGGAGAACAGATGTTATCGATTGACTCCTTCCTAACTACCAGAAGTGTGGAGAACAGATGTTATCGATTGACTCCTTCCTAACGACCAGAAGTGTGGAGATCAGATGTTATCGATTGACTCCTTTCTAACGACCAGCAATGTGGAGATCTGATGTTATCGATTGACTCCTGCCTAACGACCAAAAGTGTGGAGATGAGTTGTGATCGATTGACTCCTTCCTAACGACCATAAGCGTGGAGATCAGATGTTATTGATTGACTTCTTCCTAACGACCATAAGTGTGGAGATGAGATGTTATCGATTGACTCCTTCCTAACGACCAGAAGGGTGGAGATGAGATGTTATCGATTGACTCCTTCCTAACGTGTGGAGATAAGATATTATCGATTTTATATTTCAAATCGGTTATTCATGTCTAAATGATTGCCCTTGACTACGGATTATAATTTTTACTTATACTTTTCAGTGATACTATGCTTCGTTTTGATCTCATTTTCAATCTTTTAAATATTCATAATTATTTAAGTTATTTATATATATACTCGTATTAATCATGTTATATATTTTATATTATACTTATCATTGGGAAACGGTTTATCTCAATCTGTTAAGGTTTTAATCATAGATATATAATTGTTTATCTATATTATAATTCAACTTATCTTATTATTATTATTATTATTATTATTAATTATCTTATTATAATACAAATATTATACCTCTATGGTTTTAATGTATCATTTGAAAACATAACAATTTATTTTAAATTTAGTTTGACAGTTTCATAGCAGCTATTGATAAATTAAATTTGATTGTTTCTTATATATCGGAAATCAATACATCTCCACGGA
The DNA here is from genome assembly GCA_034780555.1 of Coelogynopora nodosa. Classification (NCBI taxonomy): domain Eukaryota; kingdom Metazoa; phylum Platyhelminthes; order Proseriata; family Coelogynoporidae; genus Coelogynopora; species Coelogynopora nodosa. The sequence goes on from JAUZND010003293.1 coordinate 3,651, forward strand.
GAGTACATTATACAGGTGAAGAACATCTATTGATTGAAATGCATTGCTATATCTTAATTAAATGTTTAGTTCAATACAAAAATATGAAACCCACAAAAAATGATTAAACATCTTTTGAATGTAAATATTATAATTTTAAACTTAAAAGTAAACGGTAGATATTTATACTGATGTATAAATAATTATTATATTATAATGATTGTTATTACATCATAATGAGCCCAAGATTTATTATATTGTAAACAACATTTCAATGGTGCATATAAAACATATTGGTCAACTTGTTCAATGTTAATGCGAACAGATTTATGTAGTAGTGTTTAATGACCATGAAATGCGATACTTGACATGTAATAATCATTGTTCGTATATTCCGGCGGATTGTTTTTAAAAAATATTTTTTATAAAATATAAAATAATAAGTAGAATTATTAATTTTTCGTTAACTTGTATTAAATATCAAGTGGATTCAAATGAATGTACAGTTAAAATATACATTTGAAGTGTGTGCACATTAGATTTAATGTTATACGACTGCAATAGTCCTTAGCAAGGCATTTTCTGTATTATAAAATGTAATCAAATGTTCAAAAAAGACATATTCGTAACTAAGTGTTGCATAACGGTGTTGAATAATATTTTCCGTCTCTATTTTATTATATTCTACTTAGCCAATTATACTGGCCGCAGAATCACTTCGGGTGATAGACAGATTGTCTTGGCGATAAAATATGCCGTCTAATACGTTTCTAAAATAGATATTTGAACGAAAAGTAAAATTCTGTTGTTCTGGCCAATTCTGGGAGCAACCAGGAGGCAACCGTTTGAAGAAGACGGCTCTCTCCATCACACTGGGCAACATAATGTCGATATCTGAGAGAGCGGAGATGATTTGTTCTGTTACCTGTGCCGCAATTGTCACTTTGTAAGCCCACCCATTTCTAACATAAATGGGTTTCGTTTCGTTGAGCTCTATTATAACCTGGTTAGCTTTTTCGATTTTGAGAATTCTACGATCGCCGCGAAGTCCACCAACTAGGTGTCGTATACTCGTGGCACACCTGAAAGGATGGAGAAGTTCCTTTATCCCAATCGAGGGAATATTTAGTCCGAACGTAAAAACTACTCCTTTTGCAACGGATACGCCATTTGAATTTCTTTTTAAACTGATTTTATCCCGTAAAACATTTTTTTTGTATTTTCTTACTTCATTTTTACCTTGATTCTTGCTATATGGTGGTGATTTGTCTAACGCTTCATTTGTATCACGAAAGGAATCTTCTTTAGTTATGTCTTTTGAAAATAAATCATTTTTCAAAGATCCATTTGCAGGTTTATCAGGTTTATCTAATGATCCAGTTTTTGAATTAATCTGATTATCTTTATTTTTATCATTAATCGAATTAAGTTTATTTATTGCTCCATTCGTAGGAAAAATCTGATCCGTTTTATTTTCAATATTTTTGCATTTCTGTAAATCATTTCTCAATAGTTCATGCAATGATTCATTTTCGTTATCAGGAAGAGCTTTGTTATTTATTTTATTTTCGACACTTTCTTTATTTTTATCATTAAACGAATTAAGTTCATTTAATGCTTCATTCGTAGGAAAAATCTGATCCCTTTTATTTTCAATATTTTTACATTTCTCTAAATCATTTCTCGATAGTTTATACAATGATTCATTTTCTTTCTCGGGAAAAGCTTTGTTATTTATTTTATTCTCGACATTATTTGAAGAGGGATTAATTGATGCACCAAATTTATTTTCCTCATTTTTAACATTTTCACTTTTACTCCTATCAGTATCATTTGGAAATAATATTAGATTAGGAAAACTGAAATCGCTGCTTTTCTTAGAAGACTTTTTACTTTTTGATGTAGGGAAACAACTCATACTACTTCTTTTATTTTTAATTGTATCCCCGTAATTTGGTAAAGGTTTCACTAATTGTTCATTTTCCAAGTTACAATCACAAAAACTAATACTTCTTTTATTATTCATTATATCCCCGTCATTTAGTAAAGGTTTCACTAATTCTTCATTTACCAAGCTACAATCACAAAAACTACCAGAAATATCCGTATTATTATTTGCCTTACCAGGAATAAGAATTGGTCGGCTGCCACTACAAAATAGTAAATTTACTTTTAATTTTCGGTTTAACTGACCCAGTATACTAAATGTTGGCAAGCACCCTGAATTAGCCTGATTTGAATTAATCTGTTTCTGTATGTCACACGTTTGTCCAGATAATGAAGTGTCCGAGTTTGTTTTAATGGCATTTAGAAGATTTTTATTTGATTTATATTTAATGGAATTATACAGTCTATTATTTTCACATGTTTCCTTTTTTATGATTGGTGATAATATTTTTCTCTGATTTGTTTCAATATAAGTTATTTGTTCGCAATTAGAGTCAATACTATTAGACACCTCCAATTCGTGGTTAGTCGTGTCATTTTGATTTCTGGACATATCTGAATTTGTATTTTGAGTCATCAGACAGTTGACTGTTTTTAAATTTAACTGTTTTCTTTTTCCAAATTTAACAGTTAGTCTATTTTCAATATTTACATCCTTTATAGTTCGAGGTGCTGCTATCGGAGTTTCCACAATTCCATTATCTGTTGATATATTCATACTTGTACTTCCATAATTTTCTGTAAGGGCGTAGGATTTTTTCAGTAATTCTTTCGTACTTGACCATGAGCTACCACCGATATCAAAAAGCGACAGTGTATTTTGTAAAGCAATTAAGTTTTCCCAACCATGATTGTTGTTTGATTCAGATGATGATAAAGGCGTAATGGAATTCCCAGCAGAATCATAAAAGTTTTCTTCCAAAGAACTTTTATTTTTAATGTTGACACAATTTATTGGTTTCATCATTCTTTCTTTTGGTGATGGTTTCTGAGGAAATTTTATTAACTTATTATAATATGAAATAGTTCGTTTTTTTGGTAAAGGGTACGTTTTTTCTTCCATCCTTTATTTTGTAAAAAAATTGATTTTAAAATATATGTATATATTTATATTTATTGTCATCTTTTAAGGAATGCATGATTTGATAGTAGCCTATTTTCCAATTAAATCTGTTTGAATTTCTGCTTTTACTATATTTTTATGTTTCATTAATTTATATATAACGAAGAATTGTATTAAAAACATTTCATTAATGAAATAAATATTTGTTCTAGAGTATCCCGGTAAATCTTGATTTTAACTACAAATAAATTTAATTATTAAATGAACGTCTTTATTCTATGGTTTAAAATTTTTAAATGAATCGTTTTACAAACATACAAAATCGATTAACGTTTATCAATTATGAAACATTATTTTTTTTATAAAACATGTATTACATCGAGGAGGATGAGTATTTTTACTTATATATTTTTTATTGTTTAATATATGTATTGTAATAATGTTATGGTAACATACCCAGTTATGATAAAATATGAACTAGTTTCATAGTATCAATATTAAAGTTTAATTAACACTGGTTTCATTAATAAATTTATAAAAAATTGAAATCAAAATTGACAATGTAGAAATGTTTTGTTTGTTGGCATGATACTTGAAATAATTTAAAATTGAATTAGAATAATTTAAATATATTAAATTATTTAAAGAAATATGAAAATATTATAACATTTTGTTTCAATGTAAAACTTAGTCCCGGTAACATTATTACAACATGAAACTTACATTTTTTCTTTTACCTTTTTTATTTGTTCAATTGAGCTAAAAAAATCACATTATATAGTTATAATATGAATAAAAGTTTATACTGTAAGTTTATATACCATTTCAGTATGTATCAGCTACGGCTACAAATATCGTTGAATTTACATTTGATTAATTCCAGTTATATACCATTTCAGTATGTATCAGCTGTAGCTGATACATACTGAAAAATATTCATGTTTTTAAAATAAAAATTGATTATTTGTTTATATATGACTTTTTAAAATCCATAAAAATCGTTTAGAAAATTGACAATACCTATTATATTACTAGTATAACACATATTTTCCTCGGCAGAAAAATAAATGATTAAAAATATTGATATTATGGTTGATAAATAATTACCTACTTGATTATAGAATTATCGACATTCTATTGTTGTCTGCATTACTTTTGAATGTGTTAGACACTTTTGTCAATAATTTGTTAGTAAATTACAATGACATTGTCAGAAATATAATTTTATAACGTATATATAAACATCTTTCATAAATTATTAAAAAAATACAACATGAAAAAAAAACAAAGCGTCAATTTTCAATCCAAAGATTGCAAAAAATTTATTTTAAATGCATTATGGTGTTCTCTACCTAGAGAATATAATCAAAATTGTTTTAAAAGATGTATGCATACAAAAAAACTTCCCCAAAATGGGTCCTCAGATAAAAAACAACGCATACAAAAAGCTATAGATTCAACATCAAAATCAGCGCCAAACAATGGAGAGCTAATAGAAACAAACTGTTGTGCTTCACAAGGTGTGACAAAGTCTAATGGCAATTCTACTGTATTATTATCGCAATCTGATACAGACTCTGACGAAGACGTAGTATACAAAGCTGACGATAAGCAAAATTTCCAAAAGGAAAATATTTCAATGTCAAAATCACCATTTAAAAATGAAAAAGTAGACTCAGAATCCATGTCAGGGTCATCGTCTTCAACGCATTTATCAAATCTAAGGAATGAAAATGGGGGCTTATTACAAGAAAATTCCCCACAGCCACATGTCTCATTTATATCTACAAAAATTCTAACCGAATCGGAAAACACAACTAAAAAAAGTTTTACATGTAAAAAAGATGACATAAATAAAATTGAATACACTTTTAAAAATAATAAAATGGAAAAAATTTCAACAAACGATTTATTTATAGGACAAGGTTTATTGTCTCAAAAGAATTCCACGACTCAAAACACCAAATTGTACTTAGGTAACATTACATTACCCCAAAACGTAAGACGGCATCAAGTTATAAAATATCCAATTAAACGACTACAGAAAGAAAAAGAATATGTATATTCATTTAATGACCCCGTGTTCTATTCGTTTGGATTGATACCTCCGATAATCGGTCTAGATGAGTTTATATACCCATTTCAGTGTGCCTACTATCTTAGAAATTACAACAAAAATGATAATAGTCATGATAAAAATGAAGAAAATTTTACCAATCTGACACAAATGACAACCGATCGTCGCATTTACAAAGCAGAGAATATGTATAGAACTATAATTGACATGATTGAGGAGTTTAATATTGTTGTTAATGGAACGTTATGTTTTCAGATAATAATTACCGCATCATGCTATAACGATATTATTGCAACGCTGGCTGTATTGGAAGACATAACACCAGAAATAATTGCCCAATCAATCTTTTTCAATAGGATGCCAAAAGGCTATTCTTTTAAGTGGCCAGTAAAACAAAATTTTGTTATACGAAGTCATAAAACTCGAGTAAGGCAAATACCTTTGATTGATAAACATAATGATGATAAAAATGGATTTAACCTATCAAAAAAAAAGCAAACTGTAAATACTGTATCTCCGTTTAATGCATCTATGGATTGTATGCAATCAATGATGTACAAACAGGATTGTTTAGAAAATAACAAAGTTTTTCCTTGTATGTAGTAGGAAATCTAACTTTCCTCAAAAAGCTATGAAACATGTAAATTACTTTAAATAAAAAAATATGATTAATATTGACAAATGCGAAATCGAAAAAGAAAATCTTATGAAAAATACTAATAATAACAGCAACAATAATTTGAAATGTACAACAAACTTTATTTATAGTTCTACCAACAAAATAAGCAAGAGCTTAGAAAATGTATTCAAGAAAAAACGGAAAATCGAGCCAAAAGATCAAAATGGATATTTGTTTAAATATGTAAAAAAATTCAAGCTTCTTTCAACTTGTTGTTTATTAAAGTTATTTCGTCAATCGTCATCAGGTGAGTTTCAATGTAGTCGTTTACTTGCTCTTGAGAAACAATGGAACGTCAAATTCAACACGATTGTAATTCGTTCTCACAAAGAAAACTGTTATAATTCAATTATCTATACTTATTTATACTACAATGATAAGTCGAGTTTACAATATGTATGTGAGTTCTTAAAGGAATTTTATAAAGGAATTAATTGCGATTGAGTAAAATACAATATTAATTAATCAATCTTATTCGACATAACAGAAAAGCTTGGTTACTTTAATGCAATATGTTAACTCATAAAATGGTTCTTCTACTTCGTAGATAACATGCAACGTAACTCATACACTATAATCCTTTCTGCTTTACTAATAACATACAATGTAACTCATACACTATCATTCCTTAGATACATATAATTGCAATGGTTATATAAACCTTTCTACTGCAACCTAAACGCACATATGAATTCTCTTATTGCAATGTAAAACGTTTAACATGTCTTTCTACCGCACCCATAACATATTATATCGGTGGATTGAAACTTGAATTTCTTACATGCAAAACATAACAGAGTTGGCAGATCTAAGTCGGACATGCAAAACATGATAAGACTTTGAAGATCTTAGTATGAATACAAAGTTTCGATTTACCGAGATAACATCTATTGGGAATTTTACATGAATTTGTTTGCAAATATAAAATATTTTATAATATACGTTTTTAATATTTGATTATAATAATTAAACTTTAAGGATCTAAAATAATGTTGTAATGACAAAATCCGTGTTTATTATATTATAACTATAAATCCAGGTTCAATAATCATTATAATAATAATAATAATATTTATTTAATATAACGTCTCATGTAGATTGAAACAATGTCAGCAGCGCTTTACAGAAATGTAAATGTTGGTCAGAATAGGTCAGATTATGGAGAACATGACAGTTTATGAGAAAATGAAATCACGAGAACATTTAATTACCTATGTACATCTAATTTTATAAAAATAAAACAAAAGTAGAGTTAGTATTTTTTCGCAAATCAAAATCAAAATAAATTTAATCGATGGTTACCGTGATGATAATACGAATCGTGTGTATAACAGCGAATAAAACATTATTATTACACAGTATAGTTATTGAATGAACATTATGGCGTATTAGCAGTTATTGCACAAAGTTTTAGTTTTCAAATTATCGATAGGAATCTCCATTTGAGAAGAGCTCTATATTTTTCAAAATAAGTGCATTTGAAAAGTCCATCAAGTCCATCCACGTACCTCTACTAGCAGAATAGCTATGAGTCAATGCTTATTTAAAAAAAAACGGTTGAAATTTTACAGAGTTGTGGACATTTTACCATTGCCATATATTGCACGATGATTTCAATGAGAATTCCGACGTTCACTCAGCTTGATTTTACCACTTACAGATTGATTTCGATGAGAATTCCTACTAAATGGACCTAAAATGTTATAAATTTATAATTTGATGAAAGTTCATCTATATATGACCAATATAAATTAATTAGGATTCTTATACTACTGGTATAATTTGTCGTTTATTTGTTTGGCTTTTCACAATTAAATTTTGATTTCTTATTCTTTTTTCCTCCATATATTCTCAAGCAAACATCAGTTTTATTTTCTCTACTAACTGCAACCGAATAAATGATAAAAGGGAGAAAAGCTTCTAAAAGTCAATAGAATACTTCGAAGGAACACATACACTCATCATTGGAGGCTATAGCTGGTAGTTTATTCAGATAAAGTTGAGCCCACAAACTATCCATCACATCAGGTTGATCAAACACACACATAGAAGCTGTGGTGTCGGTTCATGCTTTCCACAAATTATCTATCTCACATCTGGTTCAGTATATATCGCCTCATGTTGAGTTGTACCTGTTTTCAGTATATCATGTTCTAACTGATTAAAAGTTTATTTGTATAGATTTTTTTAAAGAATGAATAGGTTTTGGAATTGATGGCATAGGTGGTGACTATAATCGAACATTGTGCCTACAAGCTCCGTGATAATATTTCATTTTTTGTATGAACTCTTCCTCATGAACTCTACTCCACCTCCTCTTCCTCCACTTCCCACAGCTCTAAAAATTGTAGTTAACTGTAGTTACTACGGTTGTCCGAATTTTTTGGGGTCATTTTCGCAGTTATTATTATTTTTAAACGGTAGTTTTCAGAGCTGTGGGTTCCTCATTATCTATTTCCACGTCTCTCTGTCTAAATACTTCAGAAAGGGTTACATTGCACTCAGTATCGTAAAATTTAAAATTAGAATATTTAGAAAATCTATATAAATAATATTTCTTAAATAATAATAGAGTAGACTTTATTAACTATCATAAATTGAAAATTATACATTGATTTTATGAGATGGAAAATTACACTCCTATATAAACAGTAACTTATAATAAATTGTATATGCTTTCTTCAATCGCACACACGAATATTATTTTTTTAACTCTAATGAATACTGAATATCATCATCTGTGACTTTCAACCAATCATAAAAACCGTCCCCTCATACCATACATTGCAAGTAATGTTGCTGGCAATTTAGTAGAGACCATGTTAGTACATCATGGATTGTAAATCTCTATTTGTTCTTTTGTAATATACATATTAGCCAAAAATGGCAAAAAGAGTGTTAGCTCGTACCATAAAAGGTGTGATATATATTATTAGCCAAAAATGGCA